>JANHFZ010022069.1:47355-74056 GCA_027560215.1 Halcyon smyrnensis | reverse complement strand
CACTCCTCCCTGCAGGTGCAGCCTTTTACTTTCTGCACCCCCCAAAGTGGTACACAAGATCCAGCAGTGGCCTTGGTCTGCACACCAATCTTTGGTACTGACTCTAGACATCAGGTGTTACCACTGCTAGAAGCAGACACTGCCTGTGAAAACAGGCTGCTAACTTCAGCAAGTGCAGTTAGAAGAACTGATCTGAAAAGTAAAATCACTGAACAGAATTATTTCTCTTCTCATTCAAACCCAGGACACACATCTTTTTCCTTGGCATAAAGTGCCAGGTCACGTTTCTGCCGGTTACATCTGTATTTCCCTCTGAGACACAGTTTTGTCCTGACTGGTACTGGACTGTTGTCTCCACTGTATTGTGCTGATACAGGGGGTCAGCAACATCCTTGGTGGGAACACCGTGTACTTTGTCTCAGTGTATGTTTCTCTGGCTCATAAATCCGATCTATCCAATTGGCTTAAACATTGCCAACAGAAGTGTCCTTTCTGAGAAATAAGAAAACAGGTTTTAGCAACAGAGATTTTCACAACATATTTCTCTAACAGAACTGTAATAATAAATTCATGTCACTGGGGGCCTAATTTCTGGTTTGGGTTACCCATGTAACTAAATCAGGTGTGAATATGAGCCAAGGTCTCTCTGAAAGTCACAGTTTCTAGCGAGCTGAAATGGTTTGATTTTGTGATCATTGTGTTATATGTGGATGGCTCTTCTTAAATATTTTTAAGAATATTGCATACACCTTTTTTTTTGGTAGAAATATTTGCCATATTTCAGTGTTGTCTTCTTTGGTCTGTGATGTGTTGATAATAGTACTCTGCATTCTACAAACAATATTTATTGAAGAAATAGTTATGTGCAACGGTTATTACAAAGTTAATGTTTTATTACAAACTAGTTAATTTTCAAAGAACTGGGTTTTGTTTCATTGCATTTTATAATTTCTTTGGATTCCACTGATGGAGTGTTTATGTTAGGAAAGTCTTGGAGGATACCTTCCAATCGTATTTATGAGTATGTCCTTCATAAACAACCTAGGTGTTAGTTTGCAATGATGCAAAGGCTTTGGGGAATTATTTACTTATCTGTAGAAGAGTTTTGATTGCATTATTATGCTGTCAACAATATAAGCTTGAATGCCAAATTTGCTATTTTTA
The DNA here is from genome assembly GCA_027560215.1 of Halcyon smyrnensis. Lineage (NCBI taxonomy): Eukaryota > Metazoa > Chordata > Aves > Coraciiformes > Alcedinidae > Halcyon > Halcyon smyrnensis. The sequence goes on along the minus strand of JANHFZ010022069.1, from coordinate 72,892 downwards.
TGGTTTTGAGTGGGTGCAAGCATCAATGTACATATCTTATTGCAGCTGAAATGTCAGTCACCACTCTCCTGTTTAAAAGCTTTAATTTATGGATGGTTCCAATTATCTTAACTTGGGGGATAAGCAGCATTTGTTTGCTTCTCCAGCTCCCCTCCACCCCTGTGAAAGATTTAGTAATATTAGTGTTTTCTGTTAGGCAAGGGCAAGTAGGAAATAATACCCAAAGAATGCAAATTATATCCATCATAATACGAAAACCATAGTGCAGACTCAAAGAGCTGTAAGGGACTCTTTTTCTTTAAAGACCATCTATTTGATTGCTTTAATAAACAAATTACAAAATATATCTAATAGCTAAGCTATTAGTGAGAATGGCAAATGGTCAACAGTCCTTAGCATGAGGCTGTAGACTTTCAGTTTAGATTAAAAAAGACCCTCTTAGAACTCTGTCTTAAAATACTTAAGCTACATCCACTGGGGTGCTGAGCATACTGGCAGATGTAGTCTGTAGAATTCAGTTGAGACTTATAGCAGTTCAGACTGCTGACTTTCATCAATTTACAGGAGAATATCACCCATATTTTTAAAAATTATTTAAGCCATTATATTCCATTATATTGTTTTACAGAGGCATTCACTCTGGCATAATCATGGCTTGAAAAAGAAGGGTGTAAGACCTTGGTGTTGGATCTGCCTCTGCTGCTTTTCTAAGCAATAAATATTCTCAAAGCTAGTCTCATTCCTACTGACTAGCACAGGTGGCTGAATGGATGAAAAATAGCCTTAAGGTAATATAGTAGTTTAATTTTTGAAGCTGATGCTAGCTGGACTTCCATTCTCTTTTTAGAGACAAATAATTTCTGGAATGAGTGTACACACATAACTGTGAGTGTTATAGAGCCATATTGTTATAATTCCAAAAGACGTACCACAGTACTGATAAAGTGATAGCAACAGCCCCTCTGGTGTTACTGGATCATGTATTTGTGTCTGTGGTATCACACCACCTAGTACATGCATTCATGTCTGCAGCACAGGTGAGCAGAAAAATGCCTGGGAGGCTCCTGCTCCTTACCATAAACCTCCACCTCTGTCTCCCAAGACACTGGTATCAGCGTAAAGTTACTGCAGATTGTTGGGTTTTTTTTTCATGCATCACCATGGAAACTCGTGAAGATGCTATGAAACTGAATTAAAATTTCTTCTCTATCCTGACTGCTAGGACAGCACAGAAATGCCCTGTGCAAACCTTTAAGTTAGCATGTGTTGGCACATTCTGGTGCACACGTTGACCTCCACTTACTGGCACTTGGTGCTCTGATCCTGGTTCATGATGGAAGGGGATGGTATTACCAGACCAAGCTGCTGTATTGGCCTGCTTAGTGATAAAGCTGACATTTACATTCAGAGGAAACACATAAGGAAGGTTGTTCTTCTGAGAATAATTCAAGGGAGGCTTCTGCAGCTCATTTGTATTCAAAGGCTGGCCGGCAGTAGCTGTGGGGAAAACCATGAAGGTTTTCACATATTTAATTTCTCCAGAAGGTGTGACTGTAAAGCATTCATGCTATGGAATATTGAAACAGTGTCAACATTCAAATGGCACTGCAGTATTTAACCTCTGTTCTAATTCTTCTTAAATGTATCTGGTAGCCAAACCTCTATGCATCACTTTACATTGTTACCAATTCACATGCACTGAAATTTTACTGTGGAAATTAGTGCAATGTCTATTTTTGATATATTCTTAGCCTCAGAAAGTAATACGAGCTTGAATCAATGATTCAAATGCCAAGGCATACCAGCTTCATCTAAGCAGAGCTGCTCCTCAACTAGTCCCAGCCCATAGTATTCCTTTCCGGGTGAAGGACTTTTAATGTTTGGGTTTTTTTTATATTACATGAGGTTGTTCATGAGGTCTCCTGAATGGCAACCCCATACATAAGAATATCAATAGGTCTCCCCAGTTTGGTGTCATCTGCAAACCTGTTGAGAGTACCCTCCTTCACCTCCTCCTAGCCACTGATTGATCCAGCAATCTCTACCCCGAGATCAGCTCCGGAACAGTGGTTTTGGCTTATCTGGTCATCTTCCTGTTGTGTGACAATGCTGTAACTGGGTTACATTAGACATGGAGGGAGACAGTGTTATAACCTTGATGAAACTGAAGTACAAATCATGTACTGCTCTTTCCTCATCCAAACATCCAGTCATTTTATCACAGAAGACAATAATGATGGTCAGGCATGTTTAACCCTTGGTCAAACCACCTTTTTCTCCTTCTTGTACATAGAAGTGTGTGCCAAGAAGACTCACTCCATTTCTTTCCCAGGGACTGAAGTGAGGTAGACTGTTCTGCAGTTCTCTAGACCATCCTTTTGGCAACACTTAACATTTCTCTGGTCACCAGGGACCTGTCCCACGCTCCATGGAATTTCATGCACAAATACACTGACTTCACTGAAATTCTGTGAAAGGAGAAATTTTTATTTTTTTATCTTTATGTGCATCCTAGATATGCCCACAATTCAGTGCTGTCTTCTGTCTTACAGGATACATTTAAAAAAGTATTTTTATATAGTTTAGGTACAGAGGCCAAGATTAATAAAAATTAGTTGCCATGCATCCACTGATTTTTAATAAAAGAATTCTGAAGATATGGAGGTAGTGGATCTTTATTTTAATTAAAAGCTCAGATTTTTATTTTGGCCCCCAAAGTACTAAGATAACTGATATTTTTATCCACCAAATGAATCTATTTATGTTATTACCTATGGAAATGTCTTTACATGGCTTACTTGCGGCAAAATTGAATAAGCAGTCTAAAGAGGAGCTGTTCGAATGTCTGCTACATACATTTTCAGATGAAAAAAGTGAGGAGGTGCGCTACATGTAGATGTACAGAGATAATTGGAAAACCACATCAAGAAGAAACATAGTACTACTGCTCCTACTTGGAGTAGTTCTCCAAGGCATTGCCTTAAATGAAGGAGAGCCTAGGAGCTGGCACAGCAGTAAGCATCTGCTTTGCCCTCAGCATGCTCCTAGTCCCTTGTGGGGAACATCTGTACAGAAAAGTTTGACACCATGCAGTAGTCTGAGTCCGTGGTGGAATCACTGTGAAAAGTGGCCAGGCTGCCAGCCAGGACAGACACACATTGAGTGGTCAGAATTGCTTTTCCTGTGCCCTGGGTCCCAGAGCAGGGACGGGGCTTTGACTGGTGTACATCTGAAGTGATCACTACCTACCTGCTATATGTGTCTTGATAAATAAATTCTAAATTTTATGTCCATTACTGGTGTGGTTTCGTTCTTGCAGCTATCCCACACTGAATTCTCGTGACACCTCTTCAGTGTTTTCACATCCATTAAATCTAATTCGTGTCCTCATGTACATCAGTCTATCTATTGGCCATCCTCTCTTGTCTTCTGTCTTGTTCCTTCCATTCTAATTTCCTTGATTGTAGCCACTCCTGTAACTCCGTAGTAGGAATACTTCTCCATCTGTCTTCATACATTCTCATAAAAATAATTCTAATTACCCTTTATTCATTCTTCAGTGTTTTGAAGACTGTTTCATGTCATACAGCAAATTCCAGGATGTTGAGGAATTATCTTGGAATGTTGTTTTCATGAATTATTGATTCTATTAATAACCATTTATTTCCAATTTCATGAATTGCCATGCAACACTTATGGCTGGGACACACCTCCAACAGCTTTCCCATTGTTCATCACACCTAACTCTTGAATCATCAGTGTTAACCACATTTCTGTGGTACACTTGAAATTTCACCAAAATGCATTCCACTCAATTTCATTTATTGATGTTGGGTAGTGCTGTTTGTGCAGTAGATGATTAGTTCTACTTCATCTAATTTCTCATCTGACATCTCCCTTACTAATTCAGCATAAAGGGATGTCAAGCAGCAGAAAGACCATCTTTGCTCTTACTCTAAACTCCAGAGTGAGCCAGCTACCAATTTCAATTCAGATTATTTCATATACGCATTTTAAATAGACTCTGTTTTATTTAGAACATGATAAGTTTTTGCTGCTTTCCATAATGCTTTTCTAATGTTGAATTGAATGCAAGTCAGTGAAAAGAACAAACACCACTCTCTCTATTCCCATTTTTGTCCTTGGTCAGCTTGGGGTGAGTACATCCTAACAGTACCAGATCCGAGACTATACTTTTCCTCTACAACTTTCTTTATAACTTGTCTGAATCTGTTAAAAGTCTCATTCTTCATGTGTTGTGGGGTTTTTTTTAATTATTATTATTATTTTCAGAATCTGACAATGAGATTTGTATCTGTCATTGCCTGAATTAGGTATGTGGCCTTATAGATTCACATAGCCGCTGTGTTTTGCCAGTCACTAAGTATCACCTCTGCTCAAAAGCTTAAAGAATTGTATTTTCAATGCTTTGTTCACACTTGTCCTTCTAGCTATTTACAGCACAGCAGTTATGCTGTCTGCCCCATCAGCTCTCCTCTTCTGATCTACAGCAGTGCTCCTGCCTCCTTTTTCTGCTGGCAGAGTAGTGCTCACATCCCTTCTGCCTTGAAAGCTTCCTTGTCCTTCCAGCATGCCTGGACTGCTTGGCTCTGCATGGTCAGCAGGGATTAGCACTTTGTCAAAATATTCCTTCCATCCTGCTGGCTTTTCTTTGGCATTTGTTGTCACTTCACAGTTAGCCTTTTTTTACTGAATGTACCCTTGATTTGACTGTGTTTCCTAATAACTTAATCTTATCCATATCACTTTCATAGCTTGTTTTCTTTTCTTGTTTTTAACTGAGACTTTTTTTTCCATGAAACTTTCTGCCTTTTTTATTATTATTATTATATTTACTTCTTTAGTGCTTTGTTTTGACTCTTTTTTTCCTTTCTGCAGTAAAATGCTTCTTCCATTACTTGCCCTGTTTGTGTCTTCTAAGAACTGTTCTGCAAGTCAACTTAATTCCTTCCTCAAATATTTCTTCTTATCTCTAGGGAGATTTCTGTAAAGAGATTGGTTTGAGGCATCCTAGAAAGCACCATCTTGCTTCCTTCTCTCACTGCCTGGAACTGTTGGAACAGTGCTCAAGCTACTTGTCAGAATCAAATTAACATCTTGTTAGATCCATTTTTTGTTGGACTTTTAATATTAATGCAATATTTTTACATGTGTAGCACATAAACTTTGCCATATTAAGTAATTCTGTAGACTCTGAAATCTAATGGTTAACATCTGTGGCACTGCCTTGCCTGAGTTTTGGTGATATTGTCCGGTGAGTTTTGCATAATGATCAGTAATCTCACCACAGTCTTTTAACTTTCCCAGTTATTATTTCCATGACCAGCTGTAATGCCACATATAAGGTTCACATTTTCCTTGATTTTCACACTCAGGCAGTCAGGCAATCAGACAATTTCCAGCTTTGGAGGCAATCCTGAATCTCAAGGCACCTTGATGATGATTTGAACATCTAAATAGGTAATAGAGTGATCTGATTGAAATTACAATGAGTAATATTTTGTGGGGGAGGGGAAGACACTAGACAGAGCTAAAATGGCTGCAGCTTGAAAACAGAGAATATTTATGAGTGTAGCAGTTTTTTATAGAAGAAGCAGTGATGTGGTATGAGACGGGATGAAAAGTTATTTTTTATGAAGAAATGCTGCACAGACTATATTCACAATTAACAGTAAATGGAATAAAAAAAATTACCCCCTAGACATGGTCTTTTGCTGCTTCTTGGCAGAGAAAACTGAGAAGGACATGTTTAACATACTTCAAGTGGAATATTTTAAAGCAAGAGGAGAATGCTGTTGTTGACAGAGCAGGAGCCTTGAGGGCGTTCATATGTGCAGGCTGCATGCAACGAGACATGGGAGCACACTCCAGCAAATGGAACAATAGGGGACAGAAACAGAATTTGCCTCCTTTCATCAGGTTTAGACGTTTGAAATCACAGCCATATTCATTATCAAGCCATTCTTTATATCCACAAGAGACACGCTGTGAGCAGAGATGCCTCTTAGAAATATCCCCCTCACTTCAGTTGTCTTCACTTCCTGTCAGTCATCACTGTCTCCCTGTCCTGTTTCATAAAGGATTTCTTGCAGTTCTCTGACATCTCACTCTCTTTACAGCCTACTGTAATTTATAAAAAGACAAATTTGTTCTAAGGAGGAGGAAATGTTGAAAGCCAGCTCTGTCTGCAATGCTTCTTTATCCCTTAAAGTGGATAAAATTACCTTAATGTTTTCCTTCTATTTACAGAGTAACTCTTCCCTATGTGCTACTGCTTCCCCCTACCTAAGACAGTTTTGGAAGTACAGTCAGTATTTACTTACTAGTATCATTGAATATATTTGGTCACAACACCCTGCAATGCTACTGGCTTGGGGAAGAATGGCTGAAAAGCTACTCAGCAGAAAATGATCTGGGGGTGCTGCTAACAGCTGGTTGAACATGAGCCAGCAGTGTGTCCAGGTGGCTAAGAAGGCCAACAGCATCCTGGCTTGTATCATAAATAGTGTGGCCAGCAGGAGAAGGGAAGCGATCGTGCCCTTGTGCTCAGGTACTGGTGAGGTTGCACCTTGAATACTGCAATCAGTTTTCAACCACTCACTACAAGAAGGGCACTGAGGTGCTGGAGTGTGTCCAAGAAGGTCAACGAAGGTGGTGAAGGGTCTAGAGTACAAGTTTTACAAGAATCAGACAAGGGATCTGGGGTTGTTCAGTCTGAAGAAAAGGAGACTGAGGGGAGACCTTATTGCTCTCTGCAGCTACCTGAAAGGGTGTTGTATTGAGGTGAGGATTGGTCTCCCAAGTAACAAATGATAGGACAAGAGGAAATGGCTTCAACTTGCACCAGGGAAGGTTTGAGTTGGATATGAGGAAAAATTTCTTCACTGAAAAGGTGGTGAAGCCCTGGAACAGAGTGCCCAGGGAAGTGGTGGAGTCACCATACTTGGAGGTATTTAAAAGATGTGTAGATGTGGCACTTAGGGACATGGTTTAGAGGTGACCTGGCAGTCCCGGGTTAATGGTTGGACTTGAAGATCTTAAAGGACCCTTCCAACAGAATGATTCTAAGATTCTATGATATTCAATTGAATATCAATAGTGAATTTCAGTATTGACTATGTTACTGATACATTTCCTTTATTGTAGTTTAGATAATTTAGAATCATAGAATGGCTTGGATTGGAAGGGATCTTTAAAGGTCATCTAGTCCACTTTCCCTGAAGTAATCAGGGACATCTTTAATTAGATCAGATTGCTCAGAGCCCCATTCAACCTGAGCTTGAATGCTTCCAGGGGTGGGGCATTTACCATCTTTCTGGGCAACATGTTCCAGTCTTTCACCACCATCATTGTGGCCTTCTGGGCTGCAAGTGCACTTTGTCGGCTCATGTCCAGCTTTTCACCCACCAGTACCCTGGAGTCCTTCTCAGCAGGGCTGCTCACAATTCCATCAACTTCCAGCTTGATTGATACTAAGTTTTGCCCTGGCACAAGTGCAGGACACTGTACTTAGCCTTGTTAACCTTGTTGAACTGCATTTGTCTTTTTCTTCCAATTTCACTGCCTTCAACTGGAAGGTGAGAGGAAAAAAACCCAGTGCCCCGTATTTCCTCACCAACCATACCAAACTACTGAAGTCTCTTTTGATCACTCTTGGACTATAGGTTGCAGCTTCATCTCCATCCATATGAAGGTCTGTAAGGGCTAATAGCCCAAGGGCTGCCCTGAGCATGGACTTGCATCCATTCATTTCTTTCATTTGTGCCTGTCAGTGGGAGGATACAGGGTCCCCTTGATCCTGGGTATTTTCTTGTGTGTGCTCCTGCTTTTCTCTCAGGGAGGGCAGAGCTTGCTCTAGAAGTCTATCTCTTGATCCTCCTTAACCTTTCTACTTCCTCTTGCATCTCTGCCACTGGTCTGAGCAGATTGTCCCCCTGGTCACACCGCACACAGCTGTTGTCATTACCGGTACTCTGTTACCAGTGGCACTCCCTACAACCCAAGACCTGGACGGCTGCATGTTTTCATGCGATCTCCATCTGGGTTTCCACATCTATTCTGCTGAGTGCAGAGAACAGAGGTTTCTGCTGAATGGAGGCCACAGATAAGCTCCTTCTGAGAATGTGATGACCACCAACTGAACTTGCCTCTTCAGACAGCAGAGCTTTCAGTGTCTTTCATGCATGCCTTGATGCACAAACCACTGCAGCTGACGTGGCCACGTTTTGGTCACAGTGCTGTCCAGGAGCTTCTTTTACAGGTGTGGGGGTGGTCACTGTTCCCTGGCAATGCCCAGGCCTTGCCAGTCTCTCCTGTGAGAGCTGCCAGCTCCTGGTGGGTCTCTCCACCTCCTCTGATGTTTCCCTACCATAGGAAAGCCTCAGAAAAATACTCTTCTGCTAAGATCTAGCACTCTGCTGCAAGCTGACCCAGCTCTGGAGCAGCTCCCCTTGGCAACTGGCTGTTAGCTCAGTTACAGCGCCTTGGAATCTCCTGCAGTTGCCCTGACATTTCCTATGGCCAGTTGCTACAAGAGTGAAAACAGGATTTGATAAACTGAAGGCTTTCTCTGGAAGAATTCTTTTTTCTCAGACCAGTGAAGATAATATCAGACCATGGTCCTGCAGTCAGGAATACAAATAACATCATTGATACAAGTAAACTACAGTTAATGTTTTGTGCATAAAATTATGTATAAAAAGAGTTAGGAATATGCACAAAGTAACCTTCATTGGTGATTATGTTTAAAAATAAACATGTACACAAGGTTCTTTACATTGGGAAACATTTCCATGGAGAGTATTTCATTCTCAACTAAAACCAGAATACCAGCTTTAAATAATGAAAAAAACTGTCTAGAAAGTCAGTCTACAGTCTTTAAGCTTCTAGCTTCATTTTTTTTTCCCTTTTAAACTGGACAACTATCTACTTCAAAGGTGTTTCCAGGAACATGCACAAAGCCTGAAATACTTTAAGTTAAACTGATAAGAAGCACTTCTGTAGGGAGGGTTGTATTTTGAAAGAAGCTATAGCTTAGTTTTTCTGGATCAGCTTTCTAACTGTCCATAAAGTAATTCACAAATGTAGGTAGAAGCAAGAACAGACATACACTAGTTTTAGTATTTTCATGTTATCTGCTTCAAGAAAGCTTGGGCTTTTGTTGTTTTGTTTGTTTGTTTGTTTGTGCTATTTTAGAGTACTGTTTTGTTGGAGATTTAGCTAGAAACCATTCTCAGAGTCATCCTGTGATGATGTTTCTTACCTGTCTGTATTTACCTTTTTGAAAAGATATTTCCCTCTTTCCATTCTTTTCTCTTTCCTGTCTTCCCTCCCTTCTTCCCTCCCTCCCTCCCTGAATTCCTTCTTTCCTGACTTCCATGTTTTCCTCTAAATCCACCTATAATCATTTAGGTGGTTATTTTTAAGTGAAGTAATACATTTGTAAGCAATGGACACAAATGTCTCAGGAGAGCGATGGTATTTCCATATAGTGGGTTTATGCAAGGTCTTAACTTGTAGCTAGAATTATATAACATTGTAAATATTCTGCTTTGAAATACTGATTTTAACTTAGATTCTTCTTGTAAGCAAATATGCGTTTCAAGTAATAAATCATCAGTGTTGATTATACCATCAGCGTTTATCTGCAAGATCTAGCCTGAGACAGTTAAGGTCTCTGTGGGATGGGAGAAGGGCGGATATAGTAGTACCTATCTGTAGAGAAGAAGAATCAAAAGAATTATAGAGCAGGCAGCCTAAATTCAATACTAGAAAGTTATTGGAACAATTTATTAAGCAATCAATTTGAATGTATCTGGAGAATAATAAGGTGATAAGAAATGGCTAATATGGATTTGCTAAGAGCAAATAATGACAAACCAGCCTAATTTCCTTCTTTGACAGAATAACTGGTTTAGAGGACAAAAGGAGAACCAGAAGATGTGACAGTTCTTGACTTGAGTAAGGCTTTTGATGATATCCCCTATGACACTTTCAGGGAAATATGATGAAATTGCATGTGATGAAATTACAGTAATGTTGATGCAGAAGTAGTTGAAAAACTGTAATGGGATAGTAGTTATCAATTTCTGCCTGTCAAACTGTAAAGATTTATCACATGAAATATGACAAAATCCTAATCTGAGTTCAGTGTGAGTCAATATTTTCAATAATATTTTGGGGTGCTCGAAGAAAGATAAACCATTTATTTTTAGCATCCTGAGGGCCTTATAAATACATTCACAGGCACAAGTAGAAATCATCTGTTCTGAGTAGTATGAATGATGCCACCTCCTCCTCCAACTTTCCCCCACATCCTCTGCTATTCAGTGCTTGTGATGGCAACGGATATTGAAAATGAAATTTTTCATCTAGTGATATTTCTCAGCTTGCATACTCTCTTTCTCAAGAAATAAGCTTCACTAGTTCTGTACATTTGAGCCCATTCTGGCTCCATTTAGAGGCAAACCTGGAGCAAGCTCTTTTTTCCCCTTCTCCATTACTTTGTTTTAGCTTTGGATTCAATTGAGAGGTGAACTGTAACCAACAAGATGAAATCGAACTGCAAAATAGGAAGTGAAGGTAAAAATAAAATGAATGAAGAACATCCTGCTACACAGCAGTGCTGGTTCTATATGTTACAGCTGATGAGAAAGCAAAAACCAGTCACCAAACATGGTAGATACTTTTCCAAATAGCAGGCAGATGATATTCTGAAGTATTAATAGAAGTATCATATGCAGGGATAATAGTTTTGCTTTAACAGTGAAAGACTACTTGTATGCTGGATGAATAATTTCTGATATATAGCATTCAATCTGCAAATAAGAAGTCTTTCTGAATAATGTCAGAAATAAATCTGTTATTGTTATTTTTTTCATATACATTGAAACCCAGTCATGTTGTAGTCTCAGCTAAAATTCTGTCCCTGTTTATACAACATATTTTAAGAAGGATGTATGGAAGCTAGGCAGAGTTGAGAGAGAAGCTAAATTTTAAAAATATCATCATGAAGGGGAGATGGAAGATATTGCATTTGATTAATCTTGTACAAATGAATACTATATGCGAAGATAGATGGGATCATGTGTAAAACATTTCTTATAAAATGAAACTATAGGTCTCCATATCTGTTGAAAAGAGGAACAAAGAGTAATATGGTTTAATTTACTGTAATGAGAATTTACATTAACAACTTTTCTCTAATAAAAATAATTACATTTTTAAAAAACATGCATAGGAAATTTTGGAAATCCACAAAGCTGTATATCTTTAAGTGTGCACAGTGGGAACCTACACCAGCCAGAGCGGTCAGGGTGGACTCTCTAATTTTGTCTTCTTCATTCAAGCATGAGACCCTAGTGTAAACAAGGACGATAACATTAAAATGTGTTCAGCAGTATTGGTCAAATCATGTAAACTCATGTGCACAGGAAGAGTTAACACTGACTACTCAACATGTAATTGCTTGCATAGGAAGTTGTGCAGGAAATTCACATACATCTGGTGCATATGTGTAACAGTTTGACAGCATAGTCCCAAATAATTTGTGAAACAAAGCAAATGAACAACAATGATTTTGGAACACCTCAGCAAAATTGTCCTTATGGAGCCTTAAAAAGATGAAAAATGTCCTACCTGACATCCCTTCTGAAATACTACCATTCCTGAAAAAGATCATATAAAGTCAGAACTTCTCCCTACTCCCTCTCATTGTGTCAGTATGACGGCCACTTACTCACACTGCTCTTTTTGCTCAGTAAGCCTTGTTGCAGAAGTAACAGTCTATGAATATCAAAGGTTGTGATGTTAGCTGAGTAAAGGGAAGCCTGAGTTCTCCTCCCCTTAAGCCACTAAGTCTAGCTACTGCCTAAATTCTCTTGCAAACTTTGTATTCACACATGTAGGACACATTTTATTTCTTGCCTATTTAATTATTGGCATTCAGTGGTCTTTGTTCACTGCATGTTTTCTAGAAGGGAGAAAAACATCCACATCATGGTCTTTCCTTCATATCTGAAGTATGCATTACTCGCTTTTGAAACTAAGAAGTACAATCAATATAGCAGGACTGCGTATTCTTCAAATGCCCTCCCAAAATTGATCTCCAAAATGGATTTAATACTCTGTTGTGTTTTGTATAGAATTCATGACCTCAAGGTCTGAGGGAGCAATGATTTGAACAACAATGTGCAAAACACATCCTTGTCAGTCTAATTCTTTCTTTAGACATCTCTCTAAAGATCTCCACGTTTGGTTTGGGTTGGTTTTTTTTTTGTGTAAAAGTATTCAGTCATAGCTAAACATGATCTATTAAAGTTATACCTAAATGATCAGCTATGTGTTTATTAAATATTTATGATGATCAGCAATTACGAATAAAGTTTGATGAATGCATTTTCAACTGGACAAGTGTTTTTAAAGACAATTTTCTTTTAATGATTTCTCATAGCCATTAAATCCCTTTCACAAAAGAAAAATTGATTAACAAATCTTGAACAATTTCTAGGTGAAATTCCCTTTTTGCATTTGTGTTGGGCAGTTACATTTTCTACCCAACTGAAGGAAATTGGTTTGAAATTGGTTTATGCATGCTTTAGTTTATAGATCGATGGACAGAATGATACATAAAATGTTTGTGTGTTAATATAGTTATTATTCATCAAAAGCATATAGTGTTATAATACTGCCATTGTTTTGTGGAAAAGCAATCTTTGTAGGAAGTATCTAGTCTAAGTGATTTGCATGAACTGTATGAATTTCCTTTTTTCTCTCTCCAATGACCTAATTACAAGTATGAAAGACTCTGTATTCTCTTGTGAAACCTTTATCTAATGGAACAAGAAAAGGCATCTGAGGATCCATGACCAGCATTATCTATACACCCTGGTGACACCATAATTATTGTCTCCTGCTATCAATAAGTCTTGTGTCAGAGTATAAATAACTAGTGGGAGACACTGTCTTTGTCCAAACTACAAAGATTTTCCTGAGCTATGTAACCGAATGAATTCCAGAAATAGTTAATCTCTTGTGCGCTGCTGCTTGGCAAATGTCCTGAGAGACAGAGTAGGTACACTTCATCTGAGGAAAAAGAGTCATAAATGCAGAGATAAGGTGAAACAACTTAATTGAAAATAAAAATTACTGCAGTCTGTAACAATGAGAGGAGAAAAAGGCCCTGCACTTTGCCAAAGAAGTGCATAGAGTAACAGAACATGATAACAACCTGATCAAGATCAATAGTGAAGCAGTGTAATGAAAAGAAATTACTTGAACCATGAATAAGTGTCCAAGGAGAATGAGAGATAACTAACAATATCCATAAATTAAAAATATAAGTAAATCAAAATTAAAAAGAGAATAGCTAGTCAATTTGTCCATCTACAAAATTGGTCAAATGTCTCGAGGGCAGTAAAAGAAAAGGTCAGTTCACTACGTATGGTAGCATATATGAGAGACTTTAGGCTCTTACGGTTTCTGCTGATTACCAAAGTATGCAGCTGCAGGACCCATGCACATTGTTGTTCACCGTGACCTCACCATGACTGTGTTGAGCTGGCAGCTACTGGGATTTGTTTTTCAGATGTGAGAAAACCATGTGTTATGCAGCAAGTGTGAGTGCTCAGCACACACAAGCTGGTCAGTGACATCAAATCCAGTCCTTCATCTTCATCTCTTCTTCTGCACAGGCTTTGAAGACATAAATGGAAGTGGTCACGGTGGAGGTAAAAGGAGGTAAAAGACAGTGATTGCTGCTCCACCTCAAAACTATATTATTATACCTGCTATGATAGTCCTTTTCTGGACCATGAACTGTTGTTCAACAATGCTTATGGTATGTCAAGGTAGGCACACACACACAGTGGCAATTTCTGCAGTCCTATGAACTTGTTCTGTATCCTACATTCTATGCTTTCTGTTACACAGAATGTGTTACATAGATTACACAGAATGTGTTACATTTCATGTAATTTAATATATTTCATGTAATTCTATTTAATATAGTCTAATGCCATTTTATTTAATATATTCTATGTAATTCTATGTAATACTTTCTTTGTAATGTAAAACATTACGTATTACATTCTATGTAATGTTTTATCTGTTTTTTTGGGTACTGAATTCAACAGACCTGATTTCATACTAGATATGGAGTGCTGGGTTGCAGGTGCCATGTGAAATACCCAGCATTTGTGGTCATTCCTGGAACAGAGACCTTAAGACAGAGAATAAATACACCAAAAGGCACACAAGTAAACAGACCTCTGCCACTGACAGTCTTCAGCTTAGACAACTTCTACTGTTTTAAGAACATCTAAATAATGAATCACCTCCTCTCACCCTTCACCTTCTGGAAATTGCCTTTAAAAATATTTTGCATGTGTTTATATTGTATGCAAAGGCATGTACACATTTTATACTACACACAAAGTAGTGATTGTACAACAGGCACCTTCAAGTCACCATTTCCTTTATAGTGCACAAGCACCATAGTGGCATCTCAGAGTGACAGTTGTGTATCTCCAGTTGTGCCTTTAAAGTGTTAACATGTTGGAGGTTTAGATCTCTAATAGCCTTATAATCATCCTTGCTGCTGAAATGAATAGATTATGGGAGAAAGCCCTGATTCTACATGACCTTAGTTATTACATACTATGATAAAGTAAGTTTTATATAGAAAATTGTAATTGTGAGCAAATCATAAGCTTGTATTCAGTCTCTGCTCAAAAAGGTTTAATAGTGATTAAATATTTTCCCTGATTTCATAGAAAATTGTATTGATTGCCTAGAATAGAAAGTCACTTTTTTATTGTTTAGCTGCAGTGTGTTTTCAGAGGGGAATCACGGAAGTTTTCCTTGACAGTTGTGTAGTGCCAGTGTGTGGTATTAACTGTGTGATATAGACAGTATCTCTTTCTTCATCACTTTCTGCTGTAAGAAATCCATTCTATAGAGTATTTTCAAGTCAAGATTAAATAAAGTGACAAACTATTTTGGGCATGTGGGTATTTCAACTTCTTCATAACTGAGATATTCTGTCTAAAAAACAAGTGGTTAGAGAACAGTCAGATTAGTTACTGTGCATCCCTAAAACAGGAGTAGTTATATGACATTTTGAAAGTAAGAGATTTATAATAGAGCACTTAAAAATGCACACATTGTGTAGCTATACCTTGCATCTTGTCTGTTAACCACTTAACTGTATCACCTAGTTCGATGTTATACATCCCTCTCTACATATTTTTCAGCTTCTAGATAATTTAATGGTTTATGCCTGTGGGTAAATTCATGATTCTCTGCAATTTTTTGCCCTAAGAGTGGGTTAACCCAATCCAGCAACTAAACACCACACAGCTGCTTGCTCAGTCCTCCCCCCTCCCAGTACGATGGGGAGAAGAATCAAAAAAAACCCCAAACTCATGAGTTGGGATAAAAACAGTTTAATAAATAAACTGAAATAAACTACTACTAATAAAATATAATAATAACAGTAACAAAAAGGAATACAACAAAAAGAGAGTGAAATAAACCCCAAGAAAAGACAAGTGATGCACAATGCCATTGCTCACCACTCCCTGACCAATGCCAAAGATGTGATCTGCCCCTCCTGGTCAGCTTCCCCCAGTTTATATGCTGAGCATGACGTTCTATGGCATGGATTGTCCCTTTGGCTAGTTTGGGTCAGCTGTCCTGGCCACTCTCCCTGACAGATTTTTGTGTACCTGTGTGGTGGCAGAGCATGGGAAAGTGAAAAATCCTTGATTTAGGATGTGCTACTTAGCAACAACTAAAACATCAGTGTGTTATCAATATTATTCTCACAATAAATCTAAACCACCGGCTACTAGGAAGAAAATTAATTCTATCCTGGCTGAAACCAGGACAAAGTTTAACTGAGGTCAATGTTCGGAACATTATTGTAATCCTCCCACTCAGGACAAAATTATTTGCAGGTAGTTTTCCAAATATCAAGTTATAGCTCAAGTTAGGTTAGAAGTGGAGGAGGATGAGCAACAGAGAGGATTAGTTCCATGCCAAATAGAAGCAGGAACAGGCTGAGAAACAAACACAAATCATAGTAGGCAAATTCACACATACTACACACATAAATAAAACACAAGAGATGTTCTGAAGAAATACAACAGGGAGTTTTGTTGAGCTCAGAGTCAACAGTTTTTTTCAAATTAGCTGCTAGTCTTTTTAGTGTGACACTACTCTGACCTTTACCTTTTCATTTGATGATTTATATAGAATAGATTTCCAAAACCAGAGCATCTGAAGTAGTCGTGTTGATTTGGTATTGTTTACATTGTAGATAGACAGAGAGTCAAAAGCAATTTAAAACAACAACAACAACAACAAAACCAGCTTGGAAGCATCCTGGGAAAGAAAGAAATGAGCTGAGGATTGGATTTTTATTTATTTATTTATTTATTTAGTAAATGGGGCTTCTCCTATTTAATAGCTTTATTTGGAGTATCAAATAAGGCTTCCAGATGATGGATGTATGACTTGTTAGTTAAATTTCCACATTTATCCTGTGTAATTAGTGTACAGGTGTCTGTTTGGACTGATCTCTCAGTATCTCAAGTCTTTTTGTGCATTTGAATACACTGCCTTACCTAGGGGAGTCCTTCCATTCCTAGGGGACTTCTCTAATCTGCCCATGTCTGCATCATTTGTTATTGCATTGCTGCTGAGCCTGGTGTGCAATGAATAATTCAACTCTCCTCTTCACCTTAGCCCCAAGGAAAAGATAAATTCATAATCTTTCTGAAAGTTGCAGCTTGAGCCCTGCGCCGCCTACCACTGTCACTTTTCAGGTTTCAAGCCTCTTCCAACTGTTCAGACCACAATTTTCTGCTGCCAACCCAAGGGTGTTTGAAAACTACAACTTTAGTCATTCTCCTGCAGTGACCCTCAGTAGTAGAGGGTGTCTTAAAAAGTGGGGAAGAAATGGTATTAGCCCATTGGTGAGGTGAATGCGGTAGCAGTGATGGCATCAGGTAGCACTAAGCTAATTGCCCTGAGAAGAACAGTGCATGGTGGTTACCATCATGCACTGTCCTTGCCAGGCCAACATTTGCAATTATGTCTTTTGATTATTCAAAGAATAGGAACAGCACAAGAATCTGGTTTCATGTAATGTCACCATGTTGATGCATACTGGTCTTACACTAGTCTATCTGAATCTTTTTGTGACATGCAGATAATACAGAGACTAGAAAACTGGTACTTTTACACCCCTCATGTAATGACTACAGGACAGCATCTTCTTCATGGGACCTGTTTCTTGACCAGGAGCTTCTGTCATTGAAACAATTTTGAGAGCCATATCTAGGAAATGAGGAGACCTGCACATGAAATTATCTTTTCTGGTTATCTACAAGAAAGCAGAATTTGACAGGTGCTATCAGTGGTAAATACATACTTTGAAAAATACATGACTTGCAACTTCAGGGCTGCTTAATTCAATTTTCTCCTGTTGTGTTTTCTCACAATTAAAATGCAAATATTTGTTAATTTGGGTGTATGTGTGTGAATATTCCCCCTCTCTCACAATCAGCTTCTTTAAAGAGGAGGTTTCTATTAAGTAAGTGGCTATCCTCTACCTAAGACTGCAAGTTCTCCAGAAGTGTATCCATTCGATTATTTAACCTTGATAATGAGAAAAGGTTCATATAGTTAAGGTTAATGAGCCAATTATTTGAGAATACCAGCCATCAAAGCACTTTATTCTAGTTAACTATGTACATTTACTAAAGTCAACCCAGCCTTTACTTTTATTGCTGTTCTTATCAATAAGCCATTATCAATAAGAGGCCTAATTGTTCAAGAATCAAAGTATCTCTCACCATGTAAATTATCTGGGTTATGAAGTACTTCAAACTACATGTCCTTTCCCCATACAATTACATGGTGTCAGCTGACTGATTATGATCTCCTCAAGCAGATGGTTCCTCAAGCAGAGAAGAAACAGACACTGTAATAGGAAGGTGCTCTATTTTCCCATGAAACTGATCCTGGGAGCAGTTTTTCATCTCATGTCCCCTTGGCTGCTATTGCCAAATCATAATTCTCCCCTCATTCTCCCTCTTTACAACTCCTACCTACCTCACATGTATGTGCAGATCCCTCATACATCTTTTGCCTAGGCAAGTGGCAGTATATGCCATGGCTAGTTTGCAGCATGAGTGCATTCTGACTGAGCAGCTTGTAAGTGTGAAATGGTCAGATAGCTCTTCCTTCTGCTCTGGCAGGGGGTTGGACTCGATGATCTCTAGAGATCCCTTCCAACACCTACCATTCTATGATTCTACTACTCTGGGCTATGATGTGGAAAGGTAAAGAAAAAAGGTAAGAACAGAGGATTTCCTGCCTTTCCATTCACTGTTTTTCACATGGATGCTTATTTTCATGGCACTCTTAGGAATCTCATTGAAATTCCCTTTGCTCTGTCATGTTAACTTGAAATTAGCCACATGTTTAGAAGTTACTGACAGACACAGAAATGAATCAAAACCATCCATCTATAAACACATACATAAGTTTGCAGATACTAGGCCCCATACAAATATGACTGTATAAGCCTCAAACTAAAAGAAAAAGCCACTGGTGAAATCTCTGAAGAGCAAACATAACCTACAAAGGTTATATTGTCACATAATGCAAACTGTATATACCAAGTCCCAGACATGAGAAGCCAACAAGGCTCTCTGACTTCACACGCTTCCAGCATCTCTGCATGAAGCACCCTTGTGAAGCCTAAAATGAGAAATGATTGATGCATAATAGGTAGAGATAATTGAGTAGAAAGTAGTGATGATAATGAGAAGGAATTGTCATGTGGATGCTGTCTAGACGCTGGCTTTTGTCACTGGCATACAAAACGCTTCAGAAGAGGTGGGAAGAAGAAATACGATGGTGGAGCCTCACTGTTGATCTACAAAGTGGATGTATCCTTGAATGGTCAGAAAATCCATTTTTCATCAGAAATGTTTCTCACACGTATTCTGAGCGAAAGAGTACTAGTGCAGAAGTAGATGACAATTTTTCAAATTCAAGTTTACTTTAGTCTTACAAATTCATCATGAACATGAAGTACAGGAAACAAGGAAGTCTGCAGAAGCTAACAGCCAAATGAAAAATACAAATATGTTTTAAACTATTAAATTCTGTTAAATGTTGGTAGTTATATTAGTATTTTTTTACAAGCTACAAATCTTGTAGTTTGTTCAGTAAGGGTTACTAGTTTTCATTGTTCAAGATTTTTTTAAAAATGAGTCACCTCATGAGTAGTTCTGAACTTATTCTAAATTGTGAAAGTATTAGTCTCAAGTGATTCAAGTCACAAATAGAATAGCTAAAAGTTCCTGTTTATCCCATGTTTGTTTACTTTGCAGAAATGAAAATACCAGACTAGACAAATTCAAAGGGGCTTTTGTACAAATAGCTTTATTGATTGCCAAAAAGCAAATAAACTGGAGAGTAGAATTCTCTCCACCAAATGACAAATGCATTGTAAGTCTCAAAGATATTCTTCAACCTGAAAGACTGCACTGTAACTCCTGGAAAATATCAGAGAACTTTGAGCAAAGTATTTCATCCAATAGCAGATATTTATCAGCAAGTAAATTCTGATTTATAACACTTCTAAAGCAAATGATAATATTTCTTTATTGTGATTGCATTAATATTGCTTGCATTTCCTTCTTTTCATGTGGTTAGAGTTATTATTATTCCATGAGGATTACTGTATTACTGTTTTTCAGTTTAGTTGCTCCAGATTCAACCATTCATTATGTTGTTAATTTTTCCTCTACAAGTTTTTAACTATAATAGTGTTATTACACTGCAAAATGCTACATTTTAAATATACATTGTTAATAAATGGATTGCTGCAGAAACAATAGGACTTTAATTAAAAAACAGAAAAAAAAAAGAAGTATTTTTTGGTTTTGTTTCATGGGATTTTTCCTAACAATATTTACTTTGTCTGCTTTTCAAGGACATCTTCTGTATCACTGAGGTCTCTTTCAAATTGTAGCTCAGCCATACACCCATGACAGCAAGTTTGTGATGACTGAGTTTACGGATGATTTGGTCATTTTCAAGCTTTCTTGGGTTGTAATATCCTTCATCAAGAGGAAACATAGCTAAGAATAGATTTGTCAAAAAACATAAATCTGTAAGGGATTTAAAAACAAAACTGGAATTTCTAAAGACAAATATTGTATTTCAAAATGCAGAAAAAATTTCTATTGCACTCAAAAAGCCTCAGCTTATAATAGCAGATTCATGACCCCAAATATTGAACTGACAATGGCTCTTACTCTGTCTCTCCACTGGAACCATTTGTAGTCTTCCAATGAACTGCTTTAAAATGCAAAATTGTGCACGATTGTTTAAATTTGGTATTGAGAAGACTCTTCAAAAGCAGAGGCAAGAAAGTTAAAGGATCTCATGATAGTGATCTTTTCCTTGCTGTAGTTACAGGTTTAATGCCTTTCACAGAGGAAATCAGGCCAACCAGACATGTTGTTCTGGCCTCTAATGTTCCTTGAGAAGTACATACATGAACAGGAGAATGCCTTTAACTGGCTTCATGTTTTCACTCCCTATGTCTGATCACATGAATCTCAGCTGCTTAGGGAACCATGCTTACCATTCATTGAAATTAAACTTTTCCCCCCTTGGCTCAAATGTTTATTTCTACAGACAAGAAATTGAATTGTAGAATTCCATAAGTCCCAGTTTGATGCATTTTTTCAAGTACAGGTTTTTGATTCAATACAGTGTACAGAAGCCTCTTCAGGGAAGCAGTCTTTTCAAGGAAAGTCCTAATCTTGCAGCTGACAGTTGAAGGACATTTGTTGAAGGAATGATTCACCTTTTTATGTATGCCTTCAATTTCTGTTCTAGTAAGCAAGAAAGTGTTCAGGGTTCCACATGAACACTGAGGTCCCAAACACAGCAATAATTTTTATGTACAACTAATAAGATTTTACTTATAGGCAGTTTGGAAATAATTAGGAAATGCAATTGAGTTTGGAGCTGCTGACTGACAAGTAAAATAGAAATGTGCCTTAAACTCATATGAAAAAATAGCCAGGCTTGGCACTCATGCTAATTGTCATTTATTCACTGAGTTATCTTGTTGAATATGCCGTGATTTCAGTAAGAGAGAAGTCAAAGGGGAAGGTACTATTCAAGACAAATACACGGATTTAGAATCATATTCTACAAGTCTACCTTAATTAGTAACTAGAAAGTGTGTATGTTTACTGCCTGCTTATGAAAGCTGCATGTCATAATCATTGATACACCTCAATACTGGGAACTGTTAATTTTGAAGTATTTAACAACTCTTTGTTGTTTGCCAATTCTGTTCAATAGGAGATGTGAAATTACCAAAAATCTATAAAGACATTCTCCTCTTCTTTCAATACTGTATTGTACTTATCTCATGATTAATAATTCACAAATTGAAGTTTACTTTTGCTTGTAAGGAAGCCTTTTTCTCTAGGATGTTAGAAATTGACTAGGATGGATGCATTAGAAATGGTTTTGAATTAAATCAAAATCTGTTAGATTTTTTTAATTGAAAGCAAAATGTATTATCTCATATAGAGTATATATTTCTGACACAAATACAGCATTCTAAGAGCTTTAATATATAATGACAATATTCCCCTATATTTTACTCCTGTATTGTATATCTGGTACTAGTTAAACAATTGTTGCTCCAGTTTTTTTCAAAGAAGCGACAAAAGGGTAAGAAAATGCTAAATAGACACTACAGCTGCCAACGTGATGAAAAAGATGTCTACAAGGCAAATAAAGCAGACCTGAAAATAATATTGAAAATCAATAGCCTCCACCTAAGATGTAAGTGAGCTCAGTTTCTTCTTCTGGAAAGTCCAAGTGAGGATCATGAAGGGTATCCTGTTCTCCTATGTTTTGTTGCTATTTTTATGTGAGAGACATCAGCCAGGAGAAACATATCTCAAGTGCCAGGTGTTCAACAGGATGTTCACAATATGTCTGCCTGGATTTGCTGAAGAAAAAACTTAAAACTGCTATATCCTCTGTACTTTTCTTATGGACAATTCTTGTTCCTCAAATTTTTACTTCTCTCATTCCTTAGTTTGAAAGACTCATCATGATCCCCAGACCTGACATGCTAGGAAAAAGGAAGAACAGTCTTGCAATGATTTTATCTCACTTCTCTTTGAAGCCAGGATGATGGATTGTTCTCAGTGATTCCCAGATTGTTCTCACTTTCCCCAGTGCACAACATCCTGAAAGCTCTGAGAACACTACCTATATGGCTGGAATACCTAATAAAGTAGAGGACTTTTTAAAATTTTATTTTGGTCTGGCTCAGTATTAAGCCTCTAATACCGTATGAGCATAAGTTCTCCTGCCGTCTAGGGCTGAGAGAGAGAGCAAATTGTCCTTATGCTTAGTTTTGGTGAATGGAATTTTCCTCATGCCCTGCTAACAAGCAGATGGTGATTTCTCATCCTACAAGGCTGACCAAAGTGTTCCCACCCACGTGGGATGTCAGTCCCAGTTGTGCAGCTCACTTTTTAGTAGAAAACATCATGGTTTTCTACTACTTTCTCCAACACTTTACCTTCCTGGTTCCTGAAGACATGGACAAATCTAAATATTAAACTTTTTTACGTAATTTTCAGTATGAATCAATTTCTCTAAACAAGAAGTAGTCCTTGCTCTCTCAGCTCAAGTTAATTCCATCTAAAATTCCTGTCACATGACACAGTGAAGAGGGTGAGAGGTAAACATAGTTATATGTAACTCCTGTGTGTAGAGATGATGTCTTTTAGGACTGCTTCCCCAGTATTTGATGAGAGTACAAATTTATCCCTTAGACAAAAGCTGACAATTTTACAAGGTGACCTAGTTATGAACTATTTATTGTCTGACAGTTTACAAAGAAGTTTTGAGTTTGAGTTAAGTTTCCAGTTTTCTGGAGAATTAGTGGAGAAGGTGAAAGTCACAACGATTTCCTACCAGCAACTTCCCAGTCACATTGCACACAGACAGGTTATAAGGTAGCAAGGTGGTGTTCTCTGTGCCTGTTAGCAGTTACTATGAACACAACTGTGAAACCACCTTATACAACTGATTCATACAGTTGTGGAACCTTTGCAGCAGATATTATGTCCAACAACATCCAACGCTATCTCTTTAAGAACTAGGTGATGGGTTGGACTTCTCTGCCTAGGTGTCTAGTGCTATTTTAAATGCCCTGGAAGATTAGGATATGCCTGGATTGTAGATGCTACTGTTGAAAAAGCACCAATTTCTTGTAGACCCTGTGTCACGTCTTCCAATCCCATGTCAGTGTCCTGGATGCTCTGTGGTCTCCTACATCTAATCCTCTGTGTATATGCTATCTTGAGTCACTAGTATGCAATGGGCATATGGAAAAATACCTGGAGAAAGAAATAGAAGCCCTTTAGCAATTTGAATGATATGCTTTGAGCTATCCACAAGTACATACTGTGAGCTGTGTTTGTTTTTCCCCTCCCCATCAGACCACTATCTTTCTCATTTCCCAAAATTCTGTCTTCTATGACACTGACATGAAGTTTATGCAAGATGTGTTTGTACCATTATGGATACTACTAAACTTGAGAACATCAGTACAGAAAAAAACCCCAACTGTTACCATAAAAGAAATCACAGCCTTTAACCTTACATATTTTCTCACTTTTCCCTGATGTATTTATTTTTCCCACTCTTTTCCCTGTGCTTTTTTCACATAAGTGTTCTTGTTTCAAGATGGAAATGTCTGACTACCTTGGGTCTTCCCTTCTTTTTTAGGACTGAACTACCCTTATATTTATCTGCATTATATTATCTCTTTTTTTTTTTCCTCCCTGTATACTACTCTGTTAGCTTTATTCTCTTTTGTCCTATACCTTCTTATTCTTTCTTCCCCATTACACCTATCCCTTTCATTTAATATCTTTGTTTTAGCATATCACATCAACCAAGATTTATTTCTGCTTATTGCAGCCTAGGTTATTTCCTTAGCACTTTATCCTATTTTTTCTGTTTCTCCTTTTCTCTCCCCTGAGCATTTTTACAGTGTCCTTTGTTTGCCTTTTTCTGTCACATTATCCTGCTTCTGCTGTCCATTTTCTCTAGAGTGTCATTTTGGTACAAAAGAAATTGTATTGCATGTTATTTATTCTCCACAATTTTGCATGAATGGACCTGCCTGTATACAGAGACACATTTACACACAGTATCCTTCAATTACTTCCAAATTGTCCCTATAATTTCAAGAGTACACTATATTTATAGTAGTTGAATTCTCCAATGGTTAGTGTACTCTAAATCTTTCACTCTTATTTATTCATACTCTGTCATAAAGAGGCAGTATTTGAATTTTCTGTTTCTCATGTGGATTCTTGTAATGCCACCAGGGCAGACTGCAGCTAGGTATGTGGTAGGCAGGCATGTGCAGGTGTGTAAATTGGGGGCAATTGAGTTCTTAATCACTGAGCTTGCAGAGTGCCTGGGCAGGAGCAGCACTTGGCCAGAACAGCCAGCAGCACTGGTACATGGGAGGTGCAACTGGGGTCATCACTCTTCTCCATAAACTGGCAAGCTGCAGTTGACACAGGAAAAGTATATGCAATGCAGGCTTTTCTAATCCTAGTTCTGTTTCTGTTGCCATCACTTCCACAGGGAAAGTGAGAAAGTCCTTAATTATCTCACAAGGTCTTTAGTTGGTGCTATGCTCTGCAGGGAGGAAGTCCCTGGGGTCTGCCTCTGGAGTGACATTTGTCAGGCTTAACAGTGCCTCAGAAAGGCACAAAAATTGCATGTCTGATTTAAAAATAAGTAGTGTCATTTTGTTACTTGATAAAGTGGCTTTGAAATACAGAGAAAGATAGTTTTTTTCTGAAGCTATGTAAGAAAAGTTAGATTTTGTTGCATGCTTCTTTGCTGAAGGAGATGTCTAAGGTGAAAGTGGCCTAAGTTTGCTTGAAAATTAGTAAAAAGAAAATACATAGGAGCAAGGTGAGAGAATGGATACAGTGTTTGGTGTATGTCCACAGAAGCATAATTTTAAGTTTTATTCTACCTTGAAAAATTACTTGGTGAATGAATTAGGAGGTCACCTAATCAACTACCTTACCTATTCCTTTTTCTTCTCTTGACATCTAAGATTGGCTCAACTTTTTCTTAGAGACCAAAACCAGTGATGTGCAACAGACTTAAGGCAATCTATTCATTGTTTCACTTATGACCAGAAAAATGTTTTCCTAATGTCTCACCTGAATTCTTGTTCCTTATAATCTAAGGTATTTTCTTCTAATATATCAACTGTGCATGCGGAGTGGAGATGAATTTCCTCCTTATTGCAGCAGTCTCTAGGAAACAGGACTATTTTCAGAATATGCCTTCTTTATGCTAAACAACCTCAGTTTAGGTTTTTGTTTGCTTGTTCATGTTACCTTCTTTTTTTTTG
>JANHFZ010022069.1:0-47255 GCA_027560215.1 Halcyon smyrnensis | reverse complement strand
TTTTGTTTTTTTTTTTTTTGTTGTTGTGTGTGGTGGGGGGGGGGGGGGGGGGGGGGTGGTGGGGCATTTGGGTTTTGTTGGTTTTTGTTTGTCTGTGTGGGTTTTTTTAACAGATTGTTCTTTATACATCTGATCCTCTCAAGTTTTTCTAATTGTTTTGCATGTATGTTTCCTAAAACTAAGCTCATGCTCTTGCTGAAGAGAGCAGGTACAATAAAGTATTTCCTGCTGAAAAAGGGAGAGGAACACATCACCTATCTTTAATCCTGATATTTGTCTTTTTCATGACATCGTGATGTAGTTTCACATTCAATATTTGATATACCGTAACTTCCAGATCCTTTTCCAAAGAACCAATAAGTTGTTGTGCAGCCTGTGGTAAACTATTCCTACTTCCACCTGCTACATTATTTTTTGGTCTATTTATCTACTTTATCAAGATGATTTTGAATTGAACCCTAGCCTCCAAAATAAATGCAGTTCCACCAGCCTCCTGTTGGCAGCAGAGATTAAAAAACCAAACACTCTAGTCTGTCTTTTTTGGTCACAAATTGAATTGTTAAATAAGGCTGGATGCAAAGCAGAAGTCTGAGGACCTCCTCTTCATGTGTCATTCTGACAGGAGACCTATTCCAGAATGATTTAATCTTGCTCATGTTTTCATAGATTGCTTAAAAAGTCTCATGTGAGAGTAATCATATACAGGATAAGCTGCTTCTCTTGAATCTACAACATTACATTGATTTATGAAAGCATTAGGTTGTTTGGACTTCTTTTTTTATAAGTAGTAAGCTTATATTTCCAGTTGACTTTTTTTGTCACCTGAAAATTCATATTATGCTAATTGACCTAAAACTTCCTTTTTTGTTTGCTCCCTTCTGTCCTTCACCTGCCATACACAAATTCTTAAATATAACTCCTGTAAATCCGAGATTGCTTTCACTGTGTCTTTTTGCTTGGATGAAGTTCATTTTGATTTATTTTTTTTTTAAAGTTAGGATTATTTTAAAGTATCTAAATTACCTTAATAGTTTGTAAACTATTCCTTTCACATTCTAGGGTCACTAGTATATTCTTTTGTCAACAGTAACTAGTGTGATGAGGACTTTGTTTACTGGACTCAGTTGTGAATTCCCACGGGTTATAAGAATCCGCAGCCATGGGGGATATTTTGCCGGCCTCATTGCTCTTGTGCAACATTAGCAAAGGGCACTGTACTTTTTTGCTCCAGCCATGGTCTCCTAATGATCTGAGGAAGTGGCTGAGATCATTTACAAATTTACACAAGTGTAAATTTGAAGAACTTTAGGGGTCTTGTTTCACTGGAGAATTGTTAGTATCGGCTAATTTACTACAGCTTTGAAAATGTATTTATTTCCTTTTGCCACTACCCTTAACATAGATACAACACTGATGGTCAGGAATTGCCACACCAATGGCTAAACCATCACACAAATCAAGGTACATTCCTCTGGTTTACAGATGTTCATGGGTCACTTCATTATCTAAAGTCATAAACATCTTGCAGATGTCTTTTCTGCTGTGCCTTATGTCCCTTTAAACAGTCTGACTAGATAACTAAAAGATTATTTCAAGATCATGAACATTGTGAAGTTTGAGTCAAAATCTACCAAAGTCAAAAGAAATATTGTTTATTGCTTTGTATTTTAGCTCAAACAATTTTTTATTACTTTTCATAGAGAAAAGAATATAGTATCTTGCATTCTTAAGGATATGGTGTTGAGTACAGATAAATTAGCTTCTATTCATGTATTTGTCTACCTATCACTTTCAACTGGGCACACAAACCATTAGAATGATAAGTAGTTTTATATTTAAGAAGTGAAATAGATTAAAAATAAGCATATGCTTCCTGTTACCAGGAATATTTACAAAAACTAGAAGATGGAGCAACAATGTGTTATGTCCTTATCGTCAGTAGAATTAAGTCTTGGTGGTATTAATACATGATACTGAACTTTTTTTTTTGTAAGCAGTTGCATTCTAGAAAATATTCAGTGACAAGAAGAGTAAACATGAAGTAGACATTTGTTATATGTCTTATCTAAGAATTAAAGCAAAGTTGGTGATCATTGAACTAATGACTTGATTTACAAGTTGGTTGTTTTATGTTCTGCTTTTTTTTTTTTTTTAATTTCTCAATCTGATCTGTGTATATTAATTCTCAGTATTTATAAAGAACGTTATTTAAGATGGGAAAATATAGGAAGACCTATTAGGAACTTTGTGCTAAAAATTTGCTTGCTTTTTCCATTGTCATAAAAACCCAACCCTCACAACAGCACAAACCACATAGCCAGGAGTTGATATTCATTATTTGTCTATTTCTGGCTGCTGCCTTTCCTACAACTGGTAAAATGGAGGAAAAGATAACTTGGGCCATAATGTTTTCCACATGCACCCCCAGGACTTTATAGTCTTCCTTGATTCTGCCCAGGTTGAGCTCACAGCATCATTCATACCCACATGGAAGAGTGACAGTGGGTAGTAGTTGATGCTCTTGACAAGTTATGGCACCCTCTTGGCCAGGTCTCATATCTTAGCTCCTGGGAAGCAGCA
Organism: Halcyon smyrnensis; assembly: GCA_027560215.1. Taxonomy (NCBI): domain Eukaryota; kingdom Metazoa; phylum Chordata; class Aves; order Coraciiformes; family Alcedinidae; genus Halcyon; species Halcyon smyrnensis. Next base: position 44,675 of record JANHFZ010022069.1, on the reverse strand, counting down.
TACCTCTCATGACTCCCTGTCAGGTCAGCAGATGGATACCTCTGTGCTCTTTATCAGAGAATCACCAACTATGAACACCTGGTGTTTCTTTTTACAGCATCCACTACGTGCTGCTGGTGAAGTTTCTCCATGTAGAGCTTGTTCATGAGTGTTAAAGTTCATAGGTGTTAAAGTTTCATATCTGTTTTTGTTGATGGTGTTAGAGGGTGGCTGATGAAGCAAAGTCATGCTTTTTTGGGTCACCAGAGTCCAAGGTGTCTCTTTCTCAGTGGTGTCTGCTACAGGAACATGGTTTAAAGGCATCTAACTATCCCCATCTTGGCTCCTCTAATGCTGTATGACTGTTTCTTGCAACTGTATTCTATGACTGTGATGCTATGACTGTTTCTTGCAACTCAGGCACCTGGTGTTACAGATTGTCAACCTGCATACACTTTCTCAGGTACCTACCTGGTACCATCAGGAGAACGGTACCATCAGGAGAAGCCTCTAGGCACTCGCTGCAACCTACCACCTGCACCGGAATATCCTTTCTGTCCAGTTCCTTTATGCATTGTCAGTTGTCTCACATACTTGTTTATGTGTGGTTGTCTCTTTTCTGTACTTTTATATATCATTTCACTAATAAAACCTTCAAGCTTCTCACTTCTAACTTATACCAGTATCTTTATTTTTTAAAGATATGACAAAGGAGAAACTCTGGCTACATAAAGTAGATATTACAGACATATTTAGTATGTAATAAGGCTACATGATCAATATAGTTTCTTAGTAAGTGGAAAAAGACTGTGATATCATTCATTACAGTATAGAACACATGTCATCATGTCATGGGTTTATGATTATAATATTGTCACCTGAAATATTCTGAAGAAACAGTTCCATAAGCAAGAGCTTCATAATATTAATAATAGTCAATTAATTACATCATATAATGGAACCAACAAAGTCCATGAAGAGCTAGCACAAAAAATAAGCATCTTGATCACTCCATTTAATTAAAAATTGAAGCTTTTACTAGATAAGTGTGAAATTATTACATTAGTTGTTTATTTAAGGTCATTCAGAAATAACACTAATATTTTACTAGTCTAAATATTTTTTTTAGTCAAAAAAGCAAGAAATGAGTTGAACTTAAGCCCTCTAATTAAAACTTTCATGAGTTTGAATTGCTTATACAGATTAGATAATCTTAAATCTGTTTGGAGGGAGAATGTTTTACAAGATTTTTTGTTTTGCTTGTTTTACCAGTTCCCAATTTAATCATCAGACCTCATAGATTCTGAGACATTTTTGTTTGTTATAGCATAAAGCTCTTTATGCAAATGCATCAAATTCATGATATTTTCTGCATTTATTATATGACTCTGCCCTTTTGTCATAGTAAAGAGGGTGGCAATATTTATTAAGAATATACAAGACGTTAAAGGCTGTTGATAACCTATTGTGATAAACATCACAGAAGGATAAGGAAATGGCAGTTAATCCAGGCCTGAGGAAATCTTATGACTGCAGAGTGAGCATATCTCTCTTGTCTCCCCTCCCTCAAACTATTCATCTCTTTTCTTGTCAGTGAATGTAATGACAGTAAGAACCATACAAAAATAGCCAACTCCTCTGGCATTTTTAGAAGTGTGATTTCAAGGTCCTTTTGAAAAAATCTTATTGCCCTATTCAGACTCCCTAAATGACATTCATGTTCACCTTTCAAATATTTTTTTCTTTCTTAGGACTGAACTGGAGATTTTGCAGGTCCAGTAGCCAGATCCATTTCAGTATATATTCATCCAAAAAGCTGGATTTGTGCTGCTCTTTAAAAATAGGGACTCCTCACTGTAATTGTTTCTTGTTTCATCAGCTTTACGTATTTAGGTAAAGATACCCTGCTTGTTTAAAAGTATTTGTTGTGGGAACACTATAGCCTTGTTCCCTGCAAGTCTTCACGTTTTCTTTGTAAAATGCATTGGAAGGAGTTCTTGCTTGCTTACTGCTTCTTGCTTTGATAAGTGGTTGCACTAAAATCAATCATCTGTATTGCCCTACACCATTCTTGTATGTGACTATGATGATGGCATCTCCATTAACTCCAAATGTAATTTTAATGCTGTTACCTAGTTTACTTGTTAGATACAAGACTTGGGTGGCTATTTGACCAAAAGGAAAACCACGCCTAGACTTTCATCATCAGGTGGAAAATATATAGAGCCTGACTGGTCTTGTTACTTTTTCTTGCAATTATGAGCCTTGTGCTCTTTGGCTGTTTCAACTCTCTGCTCTACAGTGTGTGTTTGTTACAGAGGACAATGAGCTCTCAGCTGAAGTTGAATACTCTGAGTGCTAACAAATGCAAATAATAATTACATGGGTTTTTTTCAAAACAGGAACCTTTCTCTGATAATGTGTTAAATGGGCATAGATTGATGGGGCTGTAACCTGTTCATTATTACTGCCAAAAAACAATGCATCCTGCCTAACATATCACAGAAAAAAACCCTGTGCTATGTGAATATCGCCTCCCTCCCAAACACATGCTCTTTCCCAGTCACAGTATACAGCAGAACCAGTCCTTGTGTTAGGTGCTACATGAGTATCTGCACAAAATCAGGATTAAGTCCCAGCACAAAACTGAGTTCAGCTGATGCATAGAGTAAATTCATTGGTCTCCTCTGTTCTTTGACAGTATTTTTGACTTTAAATTGTATAGACTTTAAAGGTGCAACTGAGGAATACTCTTGAACACTTCAGGGCACTGCTTAAGAAAGTTTTAATTTAAAGGAATTTTGGTTTATGGAATTACTTTTTCAGTACAGATAAACTCTGAATAGAAGTAAAAAAGGATTAAAACCCCTTGAATATAAGAAAGGCAGTTTTTGTCATTTGTTGCAGTCAGTTGTTTTCTGTTCCAGGACAAGATATATGCAAGCTGATGAAGAGAAAAGTAGTTAAAGTAATATTTTTATGTATCTTACATGTAAATAATATAAGGTAGTTTGGGAATTTACTCAAGTGATGTATATTCAGTAGGTTTTGCTTACAATTGATACAAATTTTGATGCAATAATATATTACAAATAATGTCATTCCTGTAAAAAAAAAAAATCTTTTTTAAACCAGAAAAACAGTTCCAAATCAATGTTTCTTTTCCCCCAAATCTCTGAAATTGCAAGCAGTTCCCTTATCAACAACTAGAAGTTATTTTCTCTTCATTGGAAAAAGAGGTTATGTTTTTCGAATAATATTTAATTTCCTCATCTAGTTGTTTTGGCATAAACAAGATACAAAAGCTTTTGCTGCCTACAGACTCCTTACAATTTTTATTTTACATCGAATTATAGTAGCTTTGAAAGGAAATAATGCATCTGCAGATGGTGCTGAATTGCATGAAATTAATTACTACATGTGCAAGTTCTCAGTAATTAATTCCATTGAGGCCTGTAAAATCCATTGTGAGATGAATTACATGCTTTTTAGTCTTTCTTTTTCTACCTGAAAATTACTATATCATATTTTAAGCCAAGTTAAAAAGTGATAAGGAAAATACATTAAGGTCATCCAAGAAAATGCATTAGATTTTCTTTGTCATGCTCAGAGTATAAAGAAATCAAGCTGTTACTGATCTTGCATTAGTACAGTGACCATACATTTCTAAATTTCTTTCTGGGAAGTATTTGTCTACTGCTGATGTGGTGAACATTCAAAGTTGCCAGGACCACTGTTCAGTCCCCACATAGGTTTTAATATAGTCAACAACAAGGCTGTAGACTTCAGATAAACTTCAGCATTTATGATCACTTGTAACAAGCTTTTCGTGGCTTTTGTTTTCACAAGTTGTGAAGAAAGGGGATGTTTCCAGAGCATATACTCTCCAGATATGATGCTACAGGTAAGGCAGACAAAACAGTCCTTAGACTGTGAATCCTGTCAGTGCTCAGGTGTAAGCCAAGTGTTTGATCAAATCAGAAGAAGACCTTACACGTCCAAAGGAGACATTAGGGAACTACTTAGAAATATCAGTGTGGTTTGGAGCAAATTCAGGTGTTGAAAGTGGTTTTTAAGGGTGTACATTTTGGGACAATATGTCTGACCTCACTGTTAGACCTCTAACCTGGCTTGGGAAGGAAGGTGAAGGCAACAAACAGAAATTCTGTGATGGACTTTGCACAGGAAGTGAGTTATGAAAAACCAAAAAGGGTTGACAACTCCACAAGTTAGTAATGAACTGCCTCCTAGTCAGACAAAGTCTAACTAGTCTGGACTCAGTAAGAACAAAGCTCACAAAAAGTATCATGCTATTTAAAACCTCTGGTGCCCATGCCACTCTACCCTTTTCAACTAACCAGTCTAGATTCAGTCCTGTGAATAACTGCAGTGTCATGCCAAACATGACCATGTTAACTTGTTGCTCTTGTACTTACTTATGCGGGGGATGTACAGACAGGGAGACTGATGATCTAACCTGACTATGCCGTTTGTGATAGTTGAGCTAATTCACCCTAGGCTAACGTGGGTACAACTGCACAGGGCTACACTGTGTTGAGCAGACATAAGTTGGTATACATATGTTTTGGCACTAGATTGAGCCAAAGGACTAGTTTGAGCATTCAGACTTACTGAATTTTGTCTCTCACTAAAATAGAAGACGTTCTGGGACTGATTTTTTTTAACTTTTTTTTTATTAAAAAAAAAAGGGGGGGGGGGCAGTGTAGAAGAACCCTATTACAGACTGAACAATAACATTTTCAGCACATTTGTAACCTAATTGTTTGTTGTGTTATTTAATCAGGGAAGTTCCTGTAAATCGTAACATTTCTGGTCGATATGTGGCTAAAGAATAGCTGAAAAGCCAATAGTCCAAACAATTCTCTTTATCATCTTGAATTGAATTTTAGCTCTTGTCTCAATCTTTATTCCCTTTTACATTTTATGAAAATCAGATAGGAAGGGGGGGTGGGGGCAGGCTTCCAGATAGAAATTCTGGTAGCATAGTAGGTAAATCTCACATAGTAAAACCGCATATAGTAAATCTCATATGCTGTCTGCTACATTGCACTTAAGAATCTGAGAAAAAAATAATTAATAAATCTGTCAGTCTTCAAACTTGCTAATGCAGATTGATACCCGAAGTCCAACACTCCCTTAGAAGACTGAAGGTGAAAAGAAACTCTGAGAAGGGAACAGTATTTTCTCTGCCTCAGGCACTGAGGATATGTGACTCACTGGCCCTTCTACTTTTTGCAGACCCATGGTACGTGTGCTTCTGTAACCTTTCTGTCCAGACAGCAACTGGATAAATGCCAAGGAAAGCATGATCTGCTTTCTAATCAGCAGACAGACTACTGCATGAACAAGGCCAGTCAAAAACTGAAGGCATTTTTTTCTTCTGTAACCCCAGTGTGCTAACTATAGTAACAGACAGTACATTGATTTAAGTTTGAGATTTTTTTCCGTGTGTATCAGATACAAGACCCACATAAATCACATTCAATTTTTCTTGGCTGAATTAAAGAGTAGTTATATGGTTGATGCAAATTGGAAGCACATCATAAAACCTCTCCTAGTGTTTCAATAACCACCATGAAATACAGTTTGGATATTTGTATTTCACAGAGACTTCTAGCAGTGGATTTAAATTTTTTTCACCATGTACCTGATAAAGAATGTGTTCTTACTAAACATGAAGCATCTGCTCTAACAGCTATTTATATTAACGTCTGCATCTTTGAAGGCACGTATATGTTCCTGATATGAAGTGGGCTCTCAGCCATGACTATGAACTGTACTGTGGTGTTCAGCCCACTTTCATTAGGAATTCATGAGAAACCAGCTGTATTGTCCCTAGATAACTTTGTGGTTACAGTATCATTTTGGAAAGTTCAGAATAGGAGTGGATTTGTGTCTGTGCAACTTTGAGAACAGACAAAGGCTCATCTATCTCTTATGCTCCTGTGAGATATAAAGTGCCAGGAGCTCAACTTGAGTTTTTCTTTTTAGAAGTCTCTCATTTTCAAGGAACAATTAATATTCACTGAGCTAAATAAAATAGTGTTTCAGTATTTAGCTCAGTTGCTAAAGAACACCTTAAACTGTGGGAATATTGTATTCAAGACTGTTGTAATAGCAATCTATACAAGATACGGCTGCTATAACAGCAAATAACCCCTATCTTGAAGACAAAGGTGAGGGGACTTGTACCTGTGTTCACTACATTCATATGAGAAGAGTAAACCTGGATGTGTGGGGTGGGATTGACAAAATACAAATATGTACTTCTGTTTAAGACAGTCTGGAATATCTAGAATAGATACACAAGGCTGGCAAATATGACAGTAGACCAAAGGGATGATTCCGCTTTGTTAGAATTGCAGCTGGAGGCTAAATGAAACATCCCACCATGCCTGAAGTGGCCATCTGTAGGCAAATAAATCAGTCTCTCTCTCATTTTGTTCACTTTTCTGCAAAGTGTTTCTCTTACGAGTATGCTCTGAGTTCCCTTTGAGACCTCAGGCCTCATCATGTAACTGACAGTGAATACCTAATTAAAAAAACTCCGTCTCATGGTTTGACATATATCTCCTAGTTTTGTGTACTGATATTGTCTGAGTTGCTTTATACCTGTCTAGCAGTAGGTACATGAACATTTATAGCACGCAGGTTGCATATGCCAGTGATGATGAGGATGATACCGGGATATAAATCATTGAATTAGCTTTGTAGTCTCCACATAGGATGTGTCCCTAAGGACACATGCTTGGACAATGCTTTTGTTGAGCACTATACAACATTTTGAAAATGTAATTTTTCACCTTTTTATACTTTCATTTTTTCCCCAAAAAGATTTGCTCTGTTAAATAATAACACATTAAAGGTTAAATAATAACTGATTAACTGTTTGTTTATTTAAATTAAAATGTCAAAATATTCCTAGCAGTACAAATAATTTTTCAAGCTTTTAGCTTGGAATTAAAAATTACCTAACTGTTAAAATAGGCTGTTTGGTTTTTTTTCTTGATCATCTCTTTGTTTGCGATATGACCTCTGTCAAGTCATCTATTCTTCCTGTACTTTGACTTCCCCATCCAGAATATACTGATAGTCACTCTTATCTGAATGACTAATTTATCAGAATTAACATTTGTTTATCTTAGTTAACATTGGAAAAGTGCTTTGAGATCCATGGATGGCAACTAGGATACAAGTACAAAGTATTTTCTGCTGATAACAAAGTAAATTACCAGAATCATGAAGATGCAAGAGAGAGATGGATGCAAATATATCTCTGTATAGTAGCTTCTGTGGCCTCCTGGGTGCAAGTTAACATTCTTTCCTGATCTGTTATGTAGGAAATCTAGAAAGGGAGCCATGAGACCCACATGGTTAAACAGGGAACTGCTGGGCAAACTCAAGTGGAAGAAGAGATTCTTTAGATCATGGAAGGAGGGGGTGGCCACTTGGGATGAATATAAGGCTGTTGTCAGAGGATGTAGGGAGGCAAACAGGAAAGCTAAGGTCTCCTTGGAGTCAAACCTTGCAAGGGCAGTCAAGGATAAAAGAAAAGGCTTCTGCAAATACATTGCAGACAAAACTAACATTAGGGACAATGTAGGCCCACTGTTGAATGAGGCATGTGCCCTGGTGACAGAGGAAACAGAGTTACTGAATGCCTTCTTTGCCTCTCTCTATACTTCTGGAGACTGTCCTAGGGAGCCCAAGACCACTGAGACCCCAGAGGAAGTCAGGATAGAGAAGGAGACTTCCTTGGTTGATGAGGACTGGGTTAGGGATCAACTGAGCAATGTGGATGTACATAAGTCCATGGGCCCGAATGGGATGCACCCGTGAGTGCTGAGGGAGCTGGCAGAAGTCATTGCTAGACCACTTTCCATCATCTGTAGTAAGTCATAGAGAACAGGAGAGGTGCTTGAGGACTGTAAAAAAGCAAATGTCACTCCAGTCTTCAGAAAGGGCAAGAAGGGGGACCTGGGTAACTACAGGGCAGTCAGCCTCACCCCCACCCCAGAAAGGTGATGGAACAACTTAATCTTGGTGCTGTCTCTAGACATATCAAGGACAAGGGTGTCATCAGGAGTAGTCAACATGGTTTTACCATGGGGAAGTCATGTTTGACCAACCTGATAGCCTTCTATGAAGAAATAACCAGGTGGATAGATAATGGTAGTGCAGTGGTTGTGGTCTGCCTTGATTTCAGAAAACCATTTGACACTGTCTCCCACAGCATCCTTGCAGCTAAACTGAGCAAGTGTGATCTGAATGAGGTGAGGTAACTGGTTGAAGGAAAGAAGTGAGAGAGTTGTGGTCAATGGGGCAGAGTCTAGTGGGAGGCCTGTATCTAGTGGAGTCCCTCAGGGCTCGGTACTGGGGCCAGTACTATTCAATATATTCATCAATGACCTGGATGAGGGCACAGAGTGCACTGTCAGCAAGTTTGCTGTCAACACAAAACTGGGAGGAATGGCTGACATACCAGCAGGCTGTGCTGCCATTCAGTGAGACCTAGACAGGCTGGAGAGTTGGGCAAGGATAAATCAAATGAAATACAACAAGGACAAATGCAGAGTCTTGCACCTGGGAAAGAATAACCCCATGTACCAGTATAGGTTGGGGATTGACTTGTTAGAGAGTAGCATGGGTGAAAAGGACCTGGGGGTCCTGGTGGAGAGCAGGATGACCATGAGACAGCAATGCGACCTCATGGCCAAGAAGGCCAGTGACATCCTGGGGTGTATTAGAAGGGGTGTGGTTAGTAGGTTGAGAGATGTTCTCCCCCTCTACTCTGCCCTGGTGAGACCTCACCTGGAACATTGTGTCCACTTCTGGGCCCCTCAGTTCAAGAAGGACAGGGAACTACTTGAAAGAATCCAGTGCAGAGCCACAAAAGATGATGGAGTGCAGCATCTCCTTTATGATGAAAGGCTGAGGGATCTGGGTCTCCTTAGCTTGGAGAAGAAGAGACTGAGGGGTGACCTCATGAATGTTTATAAATACCTAAAGGGCAAGTGTCAGGAGGATGGAGCCAAGCTCTTCTCTGTTGTGTCCAATGATAGGACAAGGGGCAACAGGTGTAAGCTGAAGCATAAGAGGTTCAATGGAAACATAAGGAAAAACTTTTTCACTGCGAGGGTCATGGAGCTCTGGAACAGGCTGCCCAGGGGGGTTGTGGAGTCCCCTTCTCTGGAGACATTTAAAACCGGCATGGACAAATTCCTATGTGACCTACTCTAGGTTGTCCTGCTCTGGCAGGAAGGTTGGACTAGATGATCTTTCCGTTCCAATCCTTAACATTCTGTGATTCTGTGATTCATAGATCAGATAATCAAACACAAACACATTATACTGGGAAGGTGTTTTAAAGAAGAACCTTGGCTAGAAATAAATATGCTTCTTGGCCATCCTGTAAACATAAGCATGACGTGTAAAAAGCCTTGATAAAACTGAAGATTAAAAATAATGACATAGAAAAATAAAGCCAGAAGAGCTACATTATATATAAAAATACTTATCAGAGAAGAACCTTCAGCTTGATTAAAGCACTCTTCCAAGATGAGATTTCTGTGGGTTTACATCCCATGAACTCAAAACCAGAATCTGCCCAGATAAGAAATTTCTCAAATACTCTTAATTCTTCCCTTATGAAGATGGAAAGAAGGCTGCAGCTATTTTATTTCCAACTGGTAATTGCTTTCTGAAAGTGAAATTTAGACACTTTATGAATCCTCAAAGAAAGAATTTTAAGATATGACCATGAAAACACACCTAATCACTTCTTAATATCCTCTCTTTCACATTGTTGCTAGCTGATCCATCTGCTTCTCATCCATTTGGGCACCACTGAACCTTTCAGAGGAGACTCTGAGGATATCAGGAGGGGCTGCAGGGCCCTGGGTTGAGCTTGTGGGAAATGGAAGCCCTGGTGGTGTTTCATTAATTTAAGGGAAGGGTCTGGGGAGGGGTAGACCAATTCAGTAGGTCAAAACCTTTTACAAATGTTGCGTCATAGATGGGGATTTGGTTTGTACAAACACAGGAACATCTTTAAAGGCTGAGCATGAGAGCAATGGGATCCACATGAAAAAATGGGGCAAGTGCCTCTTTGCCAACAAAAATGCAGGGGAGGACTGAGTCATGGTGTGGCAGCCTGTAGCTGGAAACCTGCAATGGACAGGTACAAGCTCTTGAGCAAAGATTGGCAAGGAAGATAAGTGGCAGGGGAGCTGGGGAAGACATTCTCTGCATAAAATAGCATCTAAGATGTAGGAAGTTCTTGTAAAGGATGGACAACAGGCTGGATGAGAGCTTGTGGGTCAAGAACAGAGGAGAGACAAGCAATGGTGGAACTGTGGTTGGATTCCTTAGTGGGACACCCCACATCCTGGGTGGGGAAGCAACACAAAACCTTTTTTAAAAAATTCAATGAATTTTCTGGATTTCGTTCAATGACAGGGCTGCCATTCAGGGTGTCCCAGACAGGGGGGAGCCGTGGCCCACAAGAACCTCATGTCATCAAAGGAAAAATGGAAAGCACTGCACCTGGGAACTTTTTGCAATTACACAGTGATACTGCTGTTGGGGAGCCTCTCTGCTTAAAGGCAGAGATGTCTTGATGGATAGTGAGATGCACTTGAGTCAACAGTATGCCCTGGAAACAGTGATAGCCAACAGTGTCATGGCCTGTATTAAGAGAATCATGGCTGGTAGACAGAGGGAAGAAATTATCCTCCTCTGCTCAGCACTTAGAATCATAGAATCAGAGAATAGTTTCAGCTGGAAGAGACCTTCAAGATCATCAGGCCATTTCCTCTTGTTCTGTCACTTGTCACCAGGGAGAACAGACCAACTCTCGCCTCGCTACAACTTCCTTCAGGTAGTTGTAGAGGACAATAAAGTCTCCCCTCAACCTTCTTTTCTCAAGGCTAAACAGCCCCAGATCCTTCAGCCTTTCCTCATAAGACACATTCTCCAAACCCTTTACTAGCTTTGTAGTCCACCTCTGTATCCTCTCCAGCACCTCAACATCCCTTGTAGAGAGGGGCCCAAAACTGGGCACAGTATTTGAGGTGTGGCCTCACCAAAGCTGAGTACAGAGGAATGATCACTTCCCTGCTCCTGCTGACCACACTATTCCTGGTACAGGCCAGGATGCCATTGGCCTTCTTGGCCACCTAGGCACACTGCTGGCTCATGTTCAGGCAGCTGTCAATCAACACCCCCAGGTCCTTCTCTGCCTGGAAGCTCTCTAGCCACTCCTCCCCAAGCCTGTAGTGCTGCTGGGAATTGTTGTGGCCAAAGTGCAGGAACCAGCACTTGGCATTATTAAGACTCTTGGAATTGGCCTTGGCCCAGTGATCCATCCTATCTAGATCCCTTTGTAGAGCTTCTCTACCCTTAAGCAGATAGACACTTCCATCTAGCTTGGTGTCATCTGCAAATTTACCAAGGTTGCACTCTATCCCCTCATCCAAATCATTGATGAAGATGTTAAACAGGAGCGGCCCCAGTACTGAGCCCTGGGGGATTGGCAACCATCTGGATTTAACTCCATTGACCACAACTCTTTGGACTCATCCATCTAACCAGTTTTTCACCCAGGAAAGTATATATCTATCCAAGCCAAGAGCAGTCAATTTGTCTAATAGAACACTGTGGGAAATGGTGTCAAATGCTTTACTAAAGTCAAGAGAGACAACATCCACAGCCTTGCCTTCATCCAACAAACGGGTCACCCTCTCATAGAAGTAGACCAGGTTTGTTAAACAGGACCTACCCTTCATAAACCCATGTTGACTGGGCCTGATCACCTAGTTGTCCTTCATGTGAAGGATGATCTGCTCCATCAGCTTCCCTCTTACTGAAGTCAAACTGACAGGCCTGTAGTTCCCTGGATCATCCTTCCATCCCTTCTTATATATGGGTGTTACGTTGGCTGACTTCCAATCTGCTGGTACCTCCCCAGTCAGCCAGGACTGCTGATAAATGATGCCTGATGAGCACCCCTGCCAGTTCTCTCAGCACTCTAGGATGTAACTCATTCAGCCGCATAGATTTATTCACATTGATATTGAGGAACATGTCATGGACCATCTCTTCCTGAATTGTAGGAGGGGCATTGTATTCCCGGCCCTGTCTCTTGTCTTGGGGGAGTGACTTTCCCCAGTGCAAGTGTTTCCATTATTAAAGAGTGAGGCAAAGAAAGCATTAAGCACCTCAGCCGTCTCCTCATCTTTTATTACCATATTTCCTTCTGAATCTAATGGGGGATGGAGACCCTCCCTGGCCTTTCTTTTATTGTTAATGTATTTATAGAAATGTTACTTATTGCTCTTCACCTCTAAAGCCAGATTAATTTCTAGTTCAGATTTTGACCTTATAATTATTTCTCTGCATCACCTGACAATATTCTTATACTCATTATGAGTCATCTGCCCCTTCTTCAAGAGGCCATAAACCCTCCTTTTTTCCCTATTTTAATCCAAACCTCCCTATTCAGCCAGGCCAACTTATTCTCTGCTGCCGACTTGTCTTGTGGCATGTGGGGATGGCCTGCTCCTGCACCTTCAAGACCTCCTTCCTAAAAAATGTCCAGACTTCCTAGACTCCTACATCCCTCAAAACTGACTCCCAAGGGACTCTATCAAGTAACCTCTGAAACAAGTCAAAGTCTGCCCTTCGAAAGTCCAGAGTATCAGTATTGCTGTCCCCCCCAGTGTCTTCTAAGAACAGAGAACTTAATAATTTGATGGTCACTTGTTAGACCTTATCCAGAATACAGCATCCAGTTTTAGGCGCCAAGTCCAAGAAAGACCTCAATAAACTAGGATGAGTTAGCTGAGGCCACCAAAATGTTTGGGGGTTGAGCATTTGTCCTGTGAGGAGACATTAAGGAAGCTGTGATTGCTCAGTCTGGAGAAGAGATGACTTCAGTGGAACCTGACAGCAAATCCTAATGCCTACATGGAGGGTGTTGAGGAGACACATCCAGGCTCTTCACGTTGATGTCTGGTGGAAGGATGAGAGGTGGAATTTTATGTTGAAAGAAAGGTTCAAACTAGCTCCAAGGAGAAGCTTTCTCACCATGAGGACAGCCCAGCTGTGGAAGGTTGCCTAGAGATGTTGTGCAGCCTCTTTCCTTGGTAATTTTCAACACCAGACTAGCTAAAACACTAAACAACCTGGTCTGACCCCTTGCCTGGCCCTGCTTTGTGAGAGGTTGAACTGAAGACCTCCTCAGGTCCTTTCATAACTGAACTACACTATGGGTGTATGATTCTAATAGAGAAATTGTAGTCAGAATGCCATTTTTTGAAGCTTTTCTCTATTTTATTTAAGTTCTCTAAGTTCTATTCCACCTCTCACTTTGGAAAGCCTTAAAATTACTTCAACTAGGGCTAGGCAGACATTCTTTCCAGTGATTGAAGCACTTAATTTCCACTAATTTCTAAGGGAGACAGGCACTTCAATAGGTTTGAGGAATTTGGACTAAGGATTTTTTTTATTATTATTATTATTTTTCTTTTTAAAAAAATATTTTAGGTAAAGAAACAATTTGGTTAAAAACCCATATTTTTAATGCAGCTATGACTGTTCTCCTTTGCTCATCTTTCCTATGAAAAGAAGCAGCTGGCAGGAGTGAAATCAGCTTCCTAATTCTGCAGAAATCTTGAACTAGAAAAAAGAAATAATTCACAATACCTCTCCTGAGCACTGTATCTTCACCATACCTCCACTCTCAACTAAGCATTCAGAAAAAAAGTGGTTCCCTAAAAGAAACTAATAATTTTGTGTTGATTTCATATCACAGCACCATGTGCAGAAAGAAGACCCATTCACAAACATGGATATCTGCTAATGTGCGCTCCATACTTTTGCTGCTCTTTCTCCTACAGGCAAAGCAATCAAGCCATTTACTGGGGAAAATAGTTTTCCTTTTTTTATCAGTATTAACAGGAACAGCTTAAACTATATCTGACACTTTGTGGAACATCAATGTAAAGAAAGTAAGACCAGCAGGAAAATTGCAAGACAGCAGTAGGAAAGCAGAATTAATTTTCTGATATACTGCTGTGCGGTTACCTTAGATACATTCTGTTTGGACAATAGGATGTAACTCTGTTGGGCTTACAGGCTGTCATATGTGAAAGGGTTTAAGAAATATTTTGTGTCCTGCAAGAAACTTGGAAATTCACACTTCAAAAAATATTGCCATTTTGCCCAAATCTTTCAGTTTTTTACTCTTATTCCTGGATTACATATGCTTAAAATGGTGAGATGGCATGGGGAAGGACATACATAAGTGTTTAAGCATGTCTAAGTTCTAGAAGACTACTAGAGTAGTTCTAGAGTTCTTGAGACTGGGGCCAGTCTCTTTTCAGTGGTGCCCTGTGATAGAATGAGGGGCAATGGTCACAAGCTGAAACACAGGTAGGAAACCTCAACAGAAGGAAAAACTTCTTTACTGTGAGGGTGACAGAGCACTGGAACAGGCAGCCCACAGAGATTGTGGAGTCGCCTTCTCTAGTGACTTTCAAAACTCTCCTGGATGTACATTCCTGTGTGCCCTGCCCTAGGGGATCCTGATCTGGCAGGATCTTCAGAGGTCCCTTCCAACCCCTACCGTTCTGTGATTCTATGATTCTATGATATAACAAGGTCTTCAGTCATTTATTTACTGCAATTTATAGGCTCAAACACTTAGTAAGAATGATCACTACAGAAATCTCAGAAACATGATGATGAAGACTACAGTATCATTAGTCAAGTATGATTCTGTGTATATTATGTCAAGAAAACTGACACAAATAACTGTCAGGGACTATGACTGTGTTCGTTAGAGTGTCTTTGGTTAGATGATTATTGAATCATCATAGCTTTTGTTACCTGCAATTTAAGAAACTTGGACAGGTGATACCACAAAACATAATAACAGCTGACAAGGAAAGTTCCCAGCACCAGATATATCTTAATAATACAGTAAACCTTTAGGAAGTGCTGTTTTCTCTGTTGGCATATAACCTATTCCTAAAGTAAAAAAAAAGTTATACATGTGCCTCGTGATCATATCAAATTAATCTAACCATGTTGTTTTCACATAAGTATGTTAAAAGTATGTCATCACAGACTTGTGTTCATGACAGAATATACATAATAAAAAAATACGTAATAAAACTGCAAAATACCTATCCAAGATATCTGAATAATGGTGAGCCGTTTTTCTTAGGGAACTTCTCAGATTAATTCATAATCTTCACAAACAGTTGATGACCTTGACTTGAAGATCAATAAACCCATTTTCTGCTAATATGAATCTTCATGATAATGGAAAGTGGTGGTGTTCCTGAAACCTTGGAAACAAACCCATAAAAATAGCCTCTTTCAAGCCCTGGTGCTTTTTCCTTCCTTTCTAAGTCACTTTCTGCATTTGCTGAATTTTCACAAAGACTTCAAAGATGGGCATGCTCTAATATGATTATGTCATTAAGAATGTGGTGAGATGCACTTTGAATAGGAAAGGTTGTAAGGTGCTTGTTCACAAAGAGTGCCCTGAACCAATCTGCAACAGTGGAAATTCAGGAAAGGACACACTCTTCTAAAACATTTTTAGTGAAAGATGGGATGCACCCCTCTCTGTAAGGAATGGTTTGCTGCTGCTTTCTTCCCTAATATTCCCTCCCCAATTTATTGTGGTCACCACCAGATCTGGGTGGTTTTTAAAACCCTATCCTTTCATCTAACTCAACGTCAAGTGGGTTAAATGAAAATATGGCAGCAGGTTACATTTTCTGTACTTATTTTTGGCATTGCACTTTAGAGCATCTAGATATCCCACTGCTACTTACGCATCTCTACTCAATATTCTCCCTAAGTAAGACTGTTGCACAACACTAGAGGCACATGGTAAAATATTGAAAACCTTTTAATGACTTTTTCTGCATGCCCACCTCCTTTCTGGATTCATACAGTTCAGTAGGGCCCTAATATTTAATAGCCGTACTTACCTGAAAAGAAATATTACCTTTGTCCTTCTTTGGGAGAAGATTAAGTCTGGTCAGATGAACTAGTGCCTGTACCATGCTTTGACCAGCAGTGTGGCTTACAGGGAGTGATGAAGGAGATACTAAAGAACTGGAGCTTCCTGAGATGGTTTCCTGACCTAAGAGCTGATTGCCTGAAGGAGTGAGTTTTCTCACTCTGTTAATGAGAAGTGTAATGATTTCCACCAGCAAACACCTCTGAAGAGTTTATATTAGCCATTAGACTTTTGTCCACCTTCCAGGCCATATGTTCAGTCAGTGCACGCTATTACAGAAATATATGCAGAAATGAAAATAATATTAAGGACAGTGATGTGACAGATGGTTGCTTATGGCAGAGAATGGCTTGAATGTTCTGCAACATCTTAAAGAAAACAAATATATGAAGTAACTTTACTAAAGGAATACCATAAAATACTGCCATCTTGTATTTTCAATAAGCTTTTTACTCTTGTTTATATTCCTTTATTTCAGGTTTTCTGAAGTTATTAAATAGAAATACTTTGATCTGAACCATTTTAGAAAAAAAAAGTGGTAAAATAACCACTATCAGCAGTATATTTCTTGTAGAATTTATGTTTAGAAATACCTTTTTTATTTTACTTTCGGAGGCATTGGTCTGAAATAGTCCTAGCTTTTATTTTACAAAGCAAATGCTAGAATCAAGTTAGGGGAAAGGAAACTATTTCCATACACAAAATCATTCTGTGAGTGTCGTGGAAGTTTCTAGACTCCAGAAAAAGGAATGACCGTTTGTGCAGCATTTTATATATGGGTGTGCAGGATGCAAGTCTGTATCCAAAAGACCACAGATGGCTATACGTCTCTCTGGTGATTTTGCTTGTGCACTTGCAGTAGTGCCTCTTTCAAACTAACTGTCTTTATTTATACCCATAATAGTTCTTCCTCAGCTGTCCTCATGATGTAGATGTGAATAAATTTTTGCATTTTTTGTGCAGCAGGAAAATCAGAAAAGCTCATAATAGCAATCTTAAATGAGAAGGGGTGAAAATTATGCAGAGATTAAGAAATTCACAATTACCATACACTAGTATGGTAGCTCTCCTCCCTCCAAACAGAACGCATTTTTGTCTTTCTTGTCTCATGTAGACTTTATTCAACACATAACATCTTTTCATGGATAAGTTTTAGATACACTCAAGAAATGCAGTTTATTAATTTTTAAATATTGCTATTTGAAGAATGACATGGTAGATCCTCATTTATGCACTACAGTGGAATCACACATTTACCATTGAGACTCTGCTTGTGTGTTTGTCCCTTCCATGGTTTACACATATGAGACTGGAGCCCACCCTACATGCACTGTAAGTGGATTTATTTAGAAATCAGCCTTTCTGATGGTAACTGATACTTGGTTACTAATCTGCAGTGTTCTACTGTATTAATTCTATCAGAGTGCTCATGAAATTTGCTTGATTTTCTCATAGACAATATAAGCCCTATTGTAAACACATGAAGCAGCAGTATAGGATATTTTGATTTCAGACAAGTTCATAGTCTTTTTTCTAAATTTAAATATGACCAAATTTCAGTGAGTCACTGGCATCGACTGAAAACTTAAAATGGAAAAAGGATTGCAGTACTGTGTGGAACAACTGTACAGACACCATATGCAAACTGTCACTTTGACAGATGCATTCCCATAGTCTATTATAATGATAATTTAATTGAGAAAGTAGAGATCCCAGGTTTAGCTCCCTGATGACTCGCCAGATTTCTATAGTGTGACTAAGAAATAAATTATTTTCTATTTTAGTACCTTGTTCTATATTTGCAATTCTTAAGTCTTGGAAAGGAGCTTCTGGGAAGATGTTTATGTTTTTCTCAGCAGTTTGTCAATTTATGCTGTACACCCTTTCATTCACTGGGTAGACTACTAGTACCTCTGCCAGAAGTGTACGCCGAACATTATTTGCTCCTAAGCATAACTGATGAAGTCCTCACCTAAAGACAGATTTGTGTCTCATCCAGTCATCTGAACTGGTAACATTAGAAGTGATCAACACAGAAATGAAAACCAAATTGCCTGTGTTTCCAGAGCTGTGTCTGCGGAGTCAATATTGGCACAGTCACTTTAACTTTCAAAGGCATAATTGAAGGTCCCTGGTAAGGACTGAAAACTGGTCACTAGTGCCAATTTTATTATGTAATTTTTAAATTGAGTCAAGTTTGAATTCTCTACTACTAATGTCTAATTCATTCATGTTTGGAAAGAATAATTGTAATATGCTTTCATATTTCTTCATGGGTTTGTCTATCACAACTGAGATTTGGTTTAGAGGAAATTTGGACTAATTACCTCTTAGATAAGAAACAATCTTAGCACATAGATTTTCAGGAAAAAAATGGCAGAAGCTGATCAGATAAAAGATGAAAAACCATCCTCTAATCTTCAGCCTGTTTTAGAAAATCCCACACTAAAGTTAGTCTTACATGTTATTAAACTCATAAACAGATTATCCTAAATTTGCTTTTTGTTTTGTTTGTGTCATGCTGCTGCTGTGTTATTGAGCGTTTAAGTATCTAAGTGGGGCAAGACTTGTCCAAAAGACAACTTGTACTAGAGAAACAGGTATAGAAGGAATAAATCAGAGATCTTCCTGCAGTCTTCAAAATATGAATCAGGCAGCTGTCAAGGTTTAGGGTCAGGGCTGTCCACCAGAGCTATAACAGACATTCTCTGTTAACCCCTCTCCCACTCAAAGGGGAAGAGAAAGGGAATAAGGGAGAGAGACTTATCGATTAGAAAAGAAAAATAGAATAACTTTAACTATAATAATAGTAATAAAAGGGAATATATACGAATATACACAAAACCAGCATTGAGCATGACGCCTCCACACCCCCCACACCCTGGTTGTAATTATGGCAATTATATCACTCTCACCACTGCGGAAGTCACAGACTGGACTCAGCAGCAGATGGGAACCAGATTCAGGAGCTGGATTCTGGGACTGGATTCAAGAACTCATGGATCCACATCAAAGGCAGAATGGACAAAGTTCACTTCAGGTGAGAGTCACTGAAAAAGAGAAATTTACCCTCATGATCCCTCAACTTTATATTGAATATGATGTATATGGGATGGAATACCTCGCTGGTCAATTTAGGGTCACCCATCTTGTCCATTCCTCCCTGCAGTTGCATCCTTTCTCTTTCTGCACCCTCAATGTGGTACACAAGATCCATCAGTGGCCTTGGTCTGCACACCAATCCTTGGTAGTAACTCTAAACGTGGGGTGTTATCACTGCTAGAAGCAGAGACTGTCTGTGAAAACATGCTGCTAACTTCAGAAAGTCCAGTTAGTTAGAAGAACTGAGCTGAAAAGTAAAATCACTGAACAGAATTAGCTGTGTTCTGCTAATAAATCTGCTCTCGATCTTTACTACTCTGCTTTGTGTATAGCAATGTTATTTTGACAATTAATAGCAAACATAAAGTATTACTTTCTTATTGACAAGACTGTTTTTAGAGTTGTAAAAGCCTTCTTTACTCTTTCATAAGAAGCAACATTTACATTTCAATAGAAAGTGCCACTTGGTCCGTAAGAATTATGACTCCATGGGCATGATGAAATCTTTTAAATCTTTGAAACTCTGAAAATAAATTATATCACTAAGCTATTCACAACAGAGAATTTATACCTTAAAAGAGTAATTCCACTGTGGGGTTTTGGATATAATAGAGAGAGTTTTGGATCGGATCTTGTGGCACTGAAATGGTAGTTTCATTTATGACTTTCAAGATGAGAGCATTATTTTGCATGAGTGAATTATTTGTACTGATTTCCAGGTAAAAGACTCATACTTGGAATATTTTTCTTATCTTTCCTCAGCCTCTCCATCTGCGACACATATTTTCCTTTTATTCTTCTCTTAAAGTCTGATTCTGGAATGATGATCTAGCTGTGTATCATTTGGTAAGCATTACATATTAATATTTCCTGAATTTTTGTAATATAGTCATCACAATGGTGCTTCTGGGTATTTAGTGGGTACCATCTGTCTGGGAGGATGATCACATATAAAGCGATGAGGGGTTTTGGTTTTTTTTTCTGTTGCATCCTATACGATAATTGCCTGAAACCACAGTTTCCAAAAGCAAGACACTTCAGTACTTACAAATCTTTGTTCAAGAAATGTACTGCAATGTGGTAGAAGAAGCAGTAAAGTTCACTGTATGGAGAATTTAGCATTTGCTAAAAGTTGATGAAAAATACATTCACTTTCAAGCAGTTATTTAGTATTTTATATGGATCCATTTTCTCATGTGTTTTATATATTGTGGGCTCTCTCCATAGTTCCTGAAGCAATTATTGACTTATTTTAATTTTTAACTATCAGTGATTTAAAGTTAGAGGATAAAAATACCCAGAAGTACAGTCACGTGGCTGATGATGCACAATGAATATGGCATTATGGGATTTGTCTTCACCCATTCTGTTACATTGTTGAATAAAAGGGCTTGTTTTGAATCACAGACACCAAAATGTCTTAAAGATAATAAATAAATGATTATACTGTATTAATTGTGTAGCTTGATCTAAAGATCATTTTGCTGAGCACACAATACATTAAGTAATGGAATGCAGAAGGATTCTGTAACCTTTTACTGGACAATAGACAATACTAAAAATATTATTGAACCTTGACTTATAGAGTTTTACTTCCATGGCATTATAATTTCCTGTTAATAACAACAGAGCAGACACATAAGTGGAGCGTTTTCACAATATATTGCTCAAATATAATTTTATATCAAAATACAGACTGAGCTAGTGAAACATTTACAATTGAGAGGAAGTTCACACATACAAAAAAAGACCCTTAATGAGAATTTTTTTACTACCGGGCAAGGAAATTATAATTATAATGTTTATACTAACTAAATAAAATCTACTTATTTTATAGCAGAAACACATATTAAACCTAAAGCATAGTCTAGGTTTTGTAGGAGAGACACTAGTACCTACCTTAAAAACAAGGGGACAGAGAAAGTCTGAAGATAGAGGAATGAAACTTGGATGCTTCTTCCTCCATGATGTGCTCCTGAAGGGCAATATGAGAGAAAAGTATCCTATAGTTTTCAGTTAGACTCCTGGTTTTCCTCTCCTACTCATTACCCTTAGGCAATTAATTTTGTTATATCAGGGCTCTAGAAGCATTCCTTGAAAATCTAGCAGGTGAGTTTGTTCATACTGAGCTTTTTTTTGGCATATTTGAAGAAATATTTCCCTTTCCTTAAGTGCCTTTAGCTCAGTCAACAATTTTAGGTTCATTGAGGAGTACTTTAGAGTTATGCGTCTTTTGGTTATGCAAAAATTTATGCGGGTTTCTCAGAGAAAGTAAAATTAAGGAAGTATGCAACTGTATTGACTGTCTTAGTTCCCATGACAGGACTAATCATGCTGTATGGTAAGTTAGATTATTGCTTAGGAGGAAGAGAACTTTCCATCAATCACTAGGGATAAATTTGAGTCCAAAAAGAATTTCTGGGCAGAGAGAAGTAAGGAGTAAAGCAACTGAGATACATTCTGAGTAAAGCAACTAATATGAATGAGATGCTTGGAAATGACCAAGTGTTCAATGGTAGGTTTCAATGCCTTGAAAAAACCAGTTCTCTCATAGCGCTGAACTAATTAATTTTTAATTATGAGATTGTAATTGTTATGATTGTTCATCCCTACAGCATTAGCTTGATGAAGTTTACTTTTTTCCCTGGTTTATAGAAATACTGTACTTAAGAACTCTATCTCCATTAGAGTAATTCACATACATATGATGCACAAATAAACCCACAAACATTAAAATTAAATATAAATGAGAATTTATGTTTTCAGCAATGAATATCAGTTTTCCTTGCATGGACTGAAAACATTACAGCAAAGTAAACTTAAATTGACTATATCAGCATTTTTGTTTTTTTCTAAATATAGCATTTGACTCTGTAAAGCAATAAAAAGTCATATATGCTGAAATTTGGAAAATTTTAGTTAAAGTCAAACCACTTCAAAAAGACTTAAATATAAATCTGATATTTCACAAAAAATATTTTTGCACTTTCATTCTAAAGAAATGATACTTAGCTTAGGGGCTATTACACACTTTCTCCCCCCCCCTCGCCCCCCGTGGAATATGAGAAGAAGAATGTAGAAATAGAACCTGCAACTCTTTTGTTTGGGAAGTTACTGCTAGTTGTCTTCTACCTTTGATAATACAGTGACTTAGATGTTAATTAACACTATATTTTCTTAATCTGTATCATATACACATTTATATACACTTCTGTTACCATGTCTATATCCACTTTTGTTCACTCTTCTATAAACTCTCTTTATTCATCTAGTAACCACATTTAGTTCTTTCCAATGTTCATTAAGTTTTGCCATTAGAAATTTTCATGGGAATTTCCTTAGAATGTGGGAAAAGCCTTGGTCATCAGGAATCCAGAGGGACCAGATGACAGTCTTTTTTAATGCATAGTCAGTTTTCTGAAACATGCTCCTGCAGTGATACCATATTTTTCTGACGATTTTCAATCTCCCATGTGCGCTGTTAACTTGTAAACAGTTCATGATTTCCTTATAAAACAGGGTTAGCAGGAGACCAGGAAGATCTGACAGGTTAAATCCAAATCCCCATTCACATGCTGATCCACATGCATAGCTTTTCAGAAGAGGCTTCTTTGGTGCCCGAAAGCAAGTGCTCTGGCTGCCTTCTAGGACACTTTCCCTTCTTGAGTATGCAGGCAACATTTTCCTGTTCGTCAGAAGAATGAAATAAACCCGATTAGATTTGTTCTCTGTCTAGGAGCAGGAAATTAACTTTGAAAATGATTTAAATGTCTTGCCTGGGGAGGGACTTTTGCCACTATGAGTTCAATAGTTCAATTTGACAGCGTTCTCTGCCAGATTCCTAATGTGTAATAGTTAGGTGTAGGGGATTAAAATGAGGTGGAATTTTTAGATTATATTAGCTGCATTCTTATACTGAGGTTGCTGTGTGATTTTGTTCTACTGTTATCAGAAAAAAGTGGTCTGAAGGGGAATTATAGCAAAGGGGGTTTTGCCTACGTCAATGTGCAGTATAGCACATTTGAAGACAGATATAGTTAAGGATGAAAACCTGATGTTCCAAGGGTGCTTTGGGGATTTTCAGTTTAGACTAGTTTTAGTCTGTTCCTGTGGGCTGAATACTTTTCCCCATGTTTCTGTGTTGCCATCATAGGCAGAGGCAGATAGCTTCACATCGAGATCTGCTTCATTTATGCTCAAGCACAGAAATTCTGCCTTTGTACAGCTCCATTCACTAGATTCCCATGCATCATGCTGGTCTTAAAAAATAAGCAATACCCAAAGAAAAAGAAAGTAGAATCGTAGAATAGTTTGGGTTAGAAGGGGCCTTTAAAGGTCATCTAGTCCAACACCCCTGCAAGGAGCAGGGGCATCTTTAACCAGATTGGGTTGCTCACAGCCCTTTCCAACCTGACCTTGAATGTTTCCAGGGATGAGGCTTCTACAATCTCTCTGAACAACATGTTCCTGTGTTTCACCACCATCATTGTAAAAACATTTGTCCTTATATCCAGTCTAAATCTGCCCTTTTTCGGTTTAAAAACATTACCTCATGCTCTGTTACAACAGGCTCTGCCACAAGCCTTCTCTTCTCCCAGCTGAACGGCAACTCTCTCAGAATGTCTTCACAGGAGACAGACATCTAACCATTTTTGTGGCCCTATCTGGACATGCTTCAACAGGTTCATGACCTTCTTGTGCTGAGGACTCCAGAGATGGACACAGAACTCCAATTGGAGTCTTGCCAGAGTAGAGAACAGAATCGCCTCCCTCAACCTGCTGGCCATGCTTCTTTTAATGCCGCTCAGGATACAGTTGGCCTTCTGGGCTGCAAGCGCACATTTTCGGCTCATGTCCAGCTTTTCATCCACCAGCACTCCCAAGACCTTCTCAGCTTGTTGTTTGGTTTTTTCTTTGGGTTGTTGTATTTCTTTTTTTTTTTTTGAGAACAGAATTATGTATTCCCTTCTAGAATATAAAGATATTGAGATTTAAAGATACAACTATGAATGCATCCTGAGGTGAGGGAAATGAGTCCTCCATTTGTAGTGAAGTTTGCATAAAAGCTCCAGTGGGGACCAAGATGTAAGAAACATATCTCCTCAGTTTTTTTACTTTTAATGAAGATAGTTTCATACTCTTTTGGGCTTTGATGTCTAATACTTTGGGTATGGCATAGAAGATAGATATTTAACAGTAAGTAGAATTTCACCAGGCTCATAATACCTGAGGCTGAAATCTTCCATTGCAATAGACACGTCCCATCATGAATGTAGCTGTAAACCCCAGAATATACTAAAAGCATGAAAAAATTCCTTGATTTTCTGACAACTTGAATCTTTATTGCCTTGAACATTTATCTTTAATTCATTTAATTCCACAGTTCTTTAGAAAACACAGTCTGTCCTGGTTTGAGTTAGAACTGAACTCTGAATCTGTTCAGTGATTTTACTTTACAGCTCAGTCCCTTCTAACTAACTGCACAGTCTGAAGTTAATGGCAGATTTTCGTAACCAGTGTCTGCTTCTAGCAGTGATAACTCCCCATGTTTAGAGTTACTACCAAGGATTGGTGTGCAGACTAAGGTCACTGCTGGATCTTGTGTACCACATTGGGGGGTGCAGAAAGTAAAAGGCCACACCTTTTACCCATCCCATATACATCATATTAAGTAAAAAGTTAAGGAATCATGAGGCTAAATTTCTCTTCTTCAATGGCCATCATCGGAGGAGGACTCTGTCCATTCTGCCCAATCCATATGTTCCAGAATCTAGCTCCAGAATCCAGCTCCTGAATCTAGTTCCCATTTGACACCAAGTCCAGTCTGGGACTTCCACAGTGCCTGCTCCGCAATATCAGTGCTTATGGTGATGTAGCTGCTATCATAAGGGTTAGGTTCGTTACTGGTTTTGTATCTGTTTGTGTATATTCCATTTCATTACTATTGTTATTTTTCTTAAAGCTGTTCTAGTTTTCTTTTCTAATCATTAAGTCTCTCTCCCTTATTCCCTTTCCTTCTTCTTTGGGGACGGAGGGGGGTTGTCAGAGAGCATCTGATATAAGTGTATCACTTTTTTTTTTAAATCTTTTTTTTCTCTTAAGAGTCTTTCCACCCCTTATTCCATACCATTTACATCATAGCCATCACTTGCTTATCATTTTTTTCTATATAAAAGCTCATTTAGTTCATGACTGTGGATTTCTATCTATCATAGCAGTCACTCAGGGCAGGAAAGATGTTTTGTTGTGGTTTGTGCCCCACATTGGATGCCAATAAATCTGTTATAGGAAAGGCAGATACAGGTGGTTGGTGGGATGCCCAAAAGGAGCCCACATCTCTCTGTGTTACCCAGGCTACACTGCACTGGCTATTCATTGGTGTGATCCTGGTGCTGACCTGCAGTAGATCAGAGAGATGTCCTCAGTTTGATCAAAATTAAGTGGAAAGTATACAGACCAAATTTACAGTCAGACTGCACCAGTTAAATGACAGTGACTTATTTACAATCTAATCTGAGACTATATATTTTTAGGCACCAAACCCACCAGATGCAGATGAAGTGTGAAAGGTGAGAGGCCAAGTTAAACAGCAGCAACAGCAAGCAAAATACTGCTATGGGAAAGCACTGTGAAGTTCAAACAGGACAGTCAAACACATCACAGTCCACTAACAGCAGAAATGAGAGATTTATTTAACTGGATGCTTATACAGGGGTTAGGTCCTGATATGACAGGGGTACAAGAACTACAGAAAAGAAACTAACCATTAGATCTTGAGAGGTGTCCTGTAAGAGTGGAGAGCAGGGTGAGGACAGTGAAGCATCTTTATCCACTCATCATCAATAAAAGTTGGAGCAAGTCCTGTCAAAGTATCTATACACAAAGATGTATTGAGGACAGGAGGAAATAGATTAACTGGAGCCTTAAGAAACTAGATGACCTGTTGAAGTTGCTTTGCCATTTGAAAGACTATATTCAAATAATTCTATTTCCATTACAGGCAGAGGGACATTACTAGAGCACACCATTACTGGAGTGTTTTGTGCCAATAGTATATAAATAGAGAAAGCCTAGACTCTAGCATGTGTGTCACTGATATACACAATGTGCCTGCAAGTGTACCTGGGAGACTGACAGAAAAGCAAGCCCCTGTCACTGTCTCTGAATGCTACAGTCCAGTCACTTGTGTGTGGAGTCTGCTCCAGCTGCAAAGCCAGAGACACAGATGGCATCTGGAAGCACAGTGTCACTTGGTACACACCATTGATCCAGCAGCACTGTCAAGAACATCGGAGGACCAAACTGCTGAGGGTAACAAGGCCCCCACCAATCATCCAGGGCCTGATCTTCATGCTTCTGGAATCACCAGGGATGCACAGCTCTGGAGGAAGAACAGGAAGAGATCTCTGACAAAGCCCTGTGGTAGCAGATCTTCCCTAGTGATGCTGGACGTTGTACCAGAAGATCCAAAGCAGAACCTGCCTCTCTCTAGCACCAACTAAAAGGACACTTGATCATCCCTAAACAGGGGGCAGCTTCATCAAAGGCTCCAGGCACCGCAGGTCAAGGGCATCTGACCATGCTTGTTTAAAGCTGCTAGAGCTTCCTCAGATCCACATCCTTGTGACTGCCCTTATCTTGTCCTTCCCCAGCAGTGCTGTTCATACACTTGCTAAGACAACCCAGGGTGTGGGACTGTCCTTGCTGCCTGGGTACACTCCCCACTCCTGTCCAACCTAGCACCCAGTCCCCTAACGACTGCCCAGCTGCTCCTTAGTACCATGACCCTGGAGGAATCTGCCGCAGGGAATTACCCCGTCCCCAGCCCAACACTTTGTGCTCGCCCTTGTTGGACTTTCAGCTCTGACCAAGACCCTCCCAAAAGCTGCCTAATCTCCAGCCACCACCACTGCAATCCCCAGTCTGGTGACATTCCGTGTCCTGGCTGAGAGACACTAAGAACTTTTCTATGATGACCTATTTTATGGTAAAAAAATGTCCAAAATAGCTTGCCCTTAAAAAAACCCCAAAACTTTTCTCTGCATTGCCTGAAGAAGCAGCCCAGGATGACTAGTTTACATATAGACTAATTCAGATTATCTGAAGTTAGACTGGATGAATCTCATGTGCATTCAGTTGAACATATATTCCATTGATTTGCTAAAACTTGATGGGTACTCCAAAATAAAACTTGAGTGAGTGTAAAAACTCAAGCACTTCTAAAATGGCTAACTTTGGAAGAACGGTTGTTTTATTACCTACTGACTTAACTTCAAGATAGGGAGAGAGATCAGTTAGGCTAAGGAAACTGTGATTGTGAAGCTGTGCAGCCATGGAGTTTGTAAATAGATGACCAACCAGACACTGTTTTCAGAGGAAACAATGTGTTAGTCAGGGCTGGAAGGACTTAATCCCAATTGCCCTTTGACACTGCTTATTCTGCAGTGCCACAGGTCTGGCATTTATAAAATCATAGAATCCTTTTGGTTGGTAAAGACCTTGAAGATCATCAAGTCCAACTGTTAACCTTGCCCTGAAATGTCACCACTAAACCATGTCCCTCTACATGTCTTTTAAATACCTCTGTGCACTGTGACTCAACTACTTCTCTGTGGCTGAGCCTGTTCCAGTGCTTTACAACACCCTTCTTTGAAGAAATTTTTCCTATTATTCAACATAAACCTCCTCTGACACAAGCTGTTGCCATTTCCTCTAATCCTATTGCTTTTTACTTGTGAAAGCTGACCAACCCCCACCTTGCCACAACCTCCTTTCAGGTAGTTGTAGAGAGTGATAAGGTGTACCCTCAACCTCCTTTTCTCCAAGCTAAATAATCCGAGTTCCCTCAGCTGCTTCTCATAAGACTTGTTCTCTAGACCGTTCAGTAGCTTTTTTGACCTTCTTTGGACGTGGTCCAGCACCTCAATGTCCTTCTTGGAGTGAGATGCCCAAAACTGAACATAGTTTCAGATTTTACCTTTTAAATAAAATCACTTTGCTTGCCATCAGTCAAACAATCTGGTCAGTAACATTTACTCTCATTTAGTAAAAGTTCTACTCTGACGAAAGCAATACATCTCATGCCCTTACTCTGCTTTTGTCAGGGGGAATCAATAGCAGAGCTATTTCTCCAGGGAGGATGAGCCAGATGCTGAGCAAGGGCAACCCTGGCACAAGTAGAGAATGTGACTTTACTGATCAGACCAAAATTGATCAGGACTGGCATGGTAATGGGAAAAGGTCCATCCACAGCCCTTGACAAAGTAAGATAAGTCATGTCTACAGTCCATCCAGGAAAAGCTGGAGACAAGTCTGGAAACATGACTACAGTAGAGGTCCAAGTGCGGTCCAGGAGGTAGGTCCAGAGACCAGTGTTGCTGAGATATCTATGGTGCAGGGACTGACAGCCTTGGGCTGGGCTGAAATGGGGTCTTGGTCTGTGGGCAAGGGGGGTGAGGGCCCTAGGGGTCTGGTCAGGGATAGAAAGGGATGGTAGCACCCTGAGGACCCTGACAGCTTGAGTAAACATCATCTCACTCTATTGACAATTGTTTTGATTGTATCTAAGCTCTTCTCAATGTTTGTTCTCTGAATGTTTCTATCTGCAAAAGTAATTGAATTTTCTTACTATGAATGGAGATAAGCCAATACCAAACATTTGATCTGAGCTTTCCTGAGCTTTGAAGTTACATATAGGTCCAAGTCCTGCATTTAAGAGCACTCTTCTTTATCATTAGATCGTACGATAATCCTAATTATTTTTCTATAACGGCATGACAAATAACATAGTTCTATTTTGAAATGGGGTTTGAATGTGGATTAGTGACTTACAAAATCCAGATGTTCCAGCTACTGAATGATTATATACTATGTGCATCACAAAAGGAGCTTGGTCTGGATTCCCCTCTAGGGACAAGACCCTATGTCATGACCATTTCAGTGTTTGACTTTTAAAACCTTCACTCTGTGTTAGAAAAGGCTGTAGAACAGGAAGACAACTTAGACAGCAATGGGTGTCTAACATAACCAGGTAGGTTCATCACCCTCTGCTCAGCTTGCCATGTCCCCACTTGCTAGCTTCTGAGATCTGACCAATCAAGAGGAGACACTGTACAGAGATTTTGCTGAGCTGCAGTGCTAGTATTTAGAAAGGGACAGGGAATGTTTTACCTGAACTCAATCTCTTTAAACCCAGAAATATTCCAGCTTATTTTCCTTCAAATGTTAAATGCTAGAGATAACTATTTGAAGAGTTCTTCTTCAATTCATTTATTCCTTGTCCTTTTGACTGCGTAGATTTTCTGTGGGTTGTTCTGCCTTTGTATCACTGATTAGTTTTTAATGTGTTTATGCTTCATTTTGCAAATATGCAATAAAATATGATTTGTGATAGGCAAACTCCAACAATTCATATTTTCGGCTTTGAGCAGTACTTCTGATATGAACGGAGGCACTTCACAGAATTTCTGGGTCATACAGCAATGAAGCCACTTTTAACCATTATTAGGAATGGCACTGTAAATTACACTCTTTCATGTTTAAAAATTTAATAACCAAGCAAGATGCAGGATACATTTGCCAATAAAGCATATGAATAAATAAAGAATATAAATTGTGATGTTTCCTTTCAGAAGAAACATGGAGGATAATTAAGAGTCAGAAAGAAAGAAAGATTTTTTTTCCCCTCCTGCTATTGCATGGCCAGAAGATTTTCTTTATACTTGGAAGTAAAAACTGCCTGGGCAAGCTTTTGTTCTAAAGGAGGAACTTAAGCAAAATATACAGACTGGAAGGAGGGGGATGTATTAAAGTCAACACAAAGGAATGAACTAATTATGGCTGACTGGATCTTGAATATTTATAATGCAGCTGGTAGTGGCTCCCTTTGGGCCACTTGTTTACCGAGTGTGTTGAATATATATGCCCTGACAGGACACATAGTTCTGCAAAGAGCTATGTGCGTAACATCAGATATGGCTGGAATACTTGCAGGCTGAAAGGCTTATTCCACTAAGGCTCTGTCTTTTTTGAAAGAGACAAAATTGGGGTATCTTTCCTCCTGAAATTCTTCAGGACAGATATGTGAAAAGGAAGATGAAGAAGGTTGAAAAGTGGGACTGAATATTTTGACAGAAAGGGTGACCTTTCCTCCCCAGAGTATGCCAGGTTTTATCCTGGAACCCATTGCACTAATCAAGGCACTAATCCTGACAACCTCTTGGACCCCACATCACATCTCTGTCACTTTGCCTCTTCACTGCAACATGGTGCATAGAACAGTATTTCATCTTTGAGGGCCAGTACAAAAATACAGTTTGTATCAGTTGTAATGGCAGAAACAGATTGAAATGAAACTCTGCCTTGGTGTGGGATGAAGCATCAACACACCCGTGACCAGGATTTATGAATTATTGTCCATTCAGGTGGCAAGTGAAATCTTTTTTCCCCACTCCCTTGCTATCTATATGGTAAATTGCCAACAGACCTTTCCTAACAGTAGGAAAGATCAAGCAGGGTAAAAAAAGTATTTAAAAATAACTTTTGAAAAAGAACAGCTTTCAAAACTGTAGTTGCAGAACAGTTGCCCAGTAGATTCAATTTGTATGAGATTGTGCTGTGAGAAAGCTCTTTAACCCATGGCTTGTTCAAATCCCAGCCAAGTCAGTCACCGAGCTGTGGGGCGAGTGCCAAGGTTTAGGGTGGGGTTGGACACTAGATGAATGACGCTCTCTATTAAACGTTCTCACTTCTTAAAGGGGAAGAAAAAGGGAATAAGGGAGAGAGACTTACGGATTAGAAAAGGAGACTAGAACAGCTTTAATGAAAATAATAATAATAATAAAATGGAATATATGCAAATACATAAAAAAGCAATATTTAACCCAATATCCCTGTGGCAATTGTGTCACTGTCACAACTGGTGCTGTGGAGCAGGCACTGCAGAAGTACCTGACTGGTCTAAGCAGCAGATGGGAACTGGATTCAGGAGATGGATTCTGAAAGTGGGTTCAGGAACACATGGATAGGGATCAAAGGCAGAATGGATAAAGTCCTCCTTGGATGTTGGCCATTAAAGAAAAGAGCTTGACCCTCATGATCCACCATCTTTATACTGAATATGATGTCTATGAAATACAATACCTCCTTGAGCAATTTATCGTTACCTATCCTGTCTGCTCTTCCCCACAGGTGGGGCCTTTTACATTCTGCACCCCCAATGTGGTACACAAGATCCAGCAGTGGCCTTGGTCTGCACACCAATCTTTGGCACTAGCTCCGAACATCAAGTGTTATCACTGCTAGAAGCAGACATTGCCTGCAAAAACAGGCTGCTAACTTCAGAGAGTCCAGTTAGAAAGCAGTTCAGAAAGTTAGAACACAGTTCAGAAAGTGCAGTTAGAAGAGGCTGAGCTCAAAGGTAAAATTAGTGAACAGAACCAGAGTTCAGTTCTAACTCAAACCAGAACATTGAGTTGTATGGATGTGAAAGGGGGGGAGTATTACTTTCAAGAAAGTTCATGAACTGCCTGTGGTGATCTAAACTTCTGTAGTGGGGACAGGCATCACATTTTGGAGTCTTCTGGCTCATCACTCAGCCCACGCATCATCTTCAGGGTACCTGGTGAGGGTGTTCTATTTGCAAGCCATTTGTTTCATGTCTCTGAGGAGGTGAAAGGCACTTCAGCCTGTATTGTGAAGTTAATGAATTGAAGAGAAAGGACACAGAACTTCCTCTCTCTTTTTCTACATTTCCCCCTCAAACTGTCTCAGTGGATGAGTGGAGGTCCTTGCAAACTTGAATGATCACACTAGATGGGCAGAGTGAGGTAGTGGTGAGCAGATAAAATAATGGCTAACATGCACAGAGTAGTTGTAAACAGTGTCTGTCTCAGAGCAAAGAAAGAGTGAGGAGGGGGTGTGGGGAGCAATTGACTGACTGGTGTGCTTTGGGTGACGAGGTAGTATGCTGCTGTTGATCACACACTGCAGCCTCAGAGCTGCACGGATGGCAGAACCAGGGATGGATGCAGTGCATGCTTTTTCTGTAGTTAAACAAGCACACTCGATGATTCTGTACTGGTTTTGTACATATGCCCTTGGAAATGTGTTTTCAAAACAGCCTTCAGAGAATGTGCTTTGTTGTTCAAGATTTTTACATTTTTGCTGGCAATCACAAAAAGCCCTTCAGTTGAAACAAACAACACTCTGTCCTTGAAGGGTCTAAAAAGTCAGTGAAATCATGAGATTTTAAATTGATTTTATTTTAATGTTGTTTAAAAAGAGGACAAAGGTGTAAATTCTGACACAAACAAATCTCTTATGCTATCAGCATTGTAAAAGTAGCATGCAAGTTCCTATTCTTGGAAGAAGGTTCATGAAACGTAATCACAAAGAAGGAGGTAATTCACCACTTCATTGTGTGTTAAAAAGTCTACCTATTCCTTTTCTGATTCATCAAGACAACTCAATGAACAGGGCTATCTGATAGCCTAAGACTCAGGCCCACCCGGTACACTAAAAACTCTTATGAGCAGTGGGGGAAAAAATGAGCCAAGGAAAGACTATGGGCATTGCTAAAATTGATCCTTAATAGAGAAGAATGTGTGCCCAGGACAGATACGTTGTGACAGGCTTTTGGCATTAGCATTTTTCCTTTATGCTTTATAAATTTCACATCACATTGAAATTCTGCTAAGCGTGCAACGAAAAATAGTTTATATCCAGTATGAATTCAGACCAACACATTTAGAGAGTCATGCTGGATGAGGAAATGACCCCAGGACTCCATGCGCTAGATGTATGGAGTGTTGCACACTTCTCTGATTATCCCGACATTTTGGTATCAGCACTGGCCTGCTACATATGGCTGAGGATCCATCTCAGTGGTCATAAAATCTAACTCTTTACAGAAGGCACTTTGGAAACAAGTATTTGGATAGTTCATTGTATTTCCATCTTAAAAAAAAAAAATTAAAAATGTGTTTGTTTTTTTTTTTTTTCAAAAGGATTCAGATAAAAAGGAGAGGTGAAAAATGAAAAGCAATGAAACACAGAATCATATTCATTGCTTGTTGTTTTTGTTTGGGGACCAGTAAAGAGAAAAATGATACATATCTGCCTAATGTGAGAAGCAGAAGTATCAAAGACATAAGCTATCTCACATTACCTGTGCAGGGCAGTGTACCAACAGAAGAGGAAGGAGGTTAGCACTTTTCTCATGAGTGGGTGTAGAATCCCATAGCCACCCAGGAGCTAGGGAGTTTTCTCCCAAATTTCATTTTCCTGTATAGAACTAGAGAACAGTGTGCTGTAACCCAGTTAAAGAATGAGTGGTTGTAGGTAGTAATTACCTACAGGTTCTAGGTCAGAGACAGACGCCTACATGGGCAGGGATGTTACCCCCTAACCTCAACCCTGGCTGATAGTTTGAAGTTGATAGTTGATAGTATAGAAGCAGAACATCAATTTGCAGTATTAGCAGAAAGCTCAGGTGTTATATAGGAATAGAATATAGGCAACACTTTCCCTCAAGAAGTGTCAAATATTTCCAGGTTTGGAAGAGAAAACTTGTATTGTTTGTTTATTCTGGTTGGTTTATGAGCCGTGTTCTCCAAAATTTCCAGTCCATCCCCTGTGCATGAAAGTCACACATTTATTTACTCAAATCATGCATTTCAAATGCTATCACATCTTGACTGCTGGTCTTATAAGTTTGTTATTCTACTCAAGTTTTATCCCTTCCCCAAGAGAAGAGTGACATTGTATTTTACCATTTATTCCAGCAGCAGAAATCAGGCAGAACATGTGGAATTGTTACACTTTCTGAAATATGTTAACTGTAGCTTCATTCTGGATTTCATTCCACAAACTACACAGGCAAGCTCCTGTATGCTCTTCAGAGAAAACAAGACAGAGAATTGCTGGCTTCTGAACCACAAAGCATGAATGCAGTGCTTATTTTCTCTCTCAGTTTGCATCCCAGGGGTAAAAGGAAACTCTTCAATTCATTGTTGAAGTGTGCAAGACGTTTGTTTACTTCAATTGGATGAAAAGATGATATTTCAAAAGTGTGTACCCATATATTCCGATTTCATAGTTTCTGACACTGAAAGACGGAGTGCTGGCATCGGGGATAAAGCAAATCATTTGCTTTCTGTTTATCTGCTCATCATTCATGTAATCTCTCATTGTTAGAATTCCTCAAACCAATTAAGTGTTTGTAACTGCTTATTTAAAACTGTTTTTTACAGTCCTCAATATAGCACATGAATATGTGATTGTTCTGACTAGTCTAATACATTAGTTCTTGAATGTTATTATAGGTTGAATGTTTTAAATAAGTTTTTTTTCTTTCATCTCCTTCAGCTCTGTCAGTAGTAATTTCCAGGTTATTTTCTAGGGGGTACTCGACAGCCTACTGAGATTAGATTTAGTGAAGTTAATACTCATTGAAATGCAAGACATTTAAAAATAAATTTTGGTCTTTTCATATGGGGAAAAATAGAAGCATAGCGATTCCAGATACTTTTAAAATGTAAAACTTCATGTAAAAATGTCAATGTGTATGCTTACATTTAGACACAAAGCATCTGTCTGAGGGACAGAATTTCAGAGTTGTCACATAACTATTTCACTTAGTACAGTAGGATATAAGGACCATCCAGATATATAAGGAGGATGAAATCATCTGTGCAATGAGTGTAAGAAACTGTGGAAATATTGCAAGATCAAGTGTATTATACTTTGTAACTCTATCATACAACCAAAAAGTTATACTTCTGCTTTGCATATTTTCTTCTCAGTCTTGTGCTTGTCATACTGTATGGCTCTTGAATATTCAGGTAAATGGAATTTGACACAATTGTGAAGAAAGTTGTCGAACAAAGGCACCTTTTACCTGCTGTGGCATAGTTGTACACTCACCAAATGAACTTCAATTAAAAACAAAACATGCACACCCCTCTATTTTATTGTTTAAAGTCCACGCTTCTCACAGGTGCTTAGAAAACACTTCTTTCTTTACCTACTTGTTTTCAGTTGATGAAATACCATCAAAAGAACGTTAGAATACAAGAGAGTTATAACTTGGTATAATAAAGGAGCTGCAGCCAGAAAATAACTTCCTTCCCTCCTATGTGTTACATTATCTGTTAAGACACATGGTTAGATTGGTTGCCATAGCCCTAAATATACCCTCTTCATCTGTTTGCTGTGTTGTTAACATTGCCTGGATTGCTTTTTGTTTTGCCATTTAAACATCATGTTTAGGCACACTGCCTTTTCTCGTCATTCAGTTGTGTACTATTCAATACTAGGAAGAGTCAAGTCTTATGGAAAACCACTGGGAAATCAGAGAATGTCACAAAATCCCTCTGTTTCAGTAAAATTTCTGAAGCATGAACATGCTGTTATTCCAATCCAATATTCCCAAATTTTCTGTGCTTTT
Organism: Halcyon smyrnensis; assembly: GCA_027560215.1. Classification (NCBI taxonomy): domain Eukaryota; kingdom Metazoa; phylum Chordata; class Aves; order Coraciiformes; family Alcedinidae; genus Halcyon; species Halcyon smyrnensis. Next base: position 9,087 of record JANHFZ010022069.1, on the reverse strand, counting down.
GATGCTGTAACTAAGCTGTAAGGGATTTTTCTGCCTGTAATATTTTAGAGAACTTTTTGAAGTCTCTTTGACATGTATACACTCCTGTCATGATAATTGAAGTACATGCTCAACCAGTAATTAATAAGGCTGTTAGATAACCGTCTGGCAAGAGTTTTTCTGGGGTTTGTGTCAATATAAAATAGACCAAGGATATCTGCAAAAAACAGTGTAGAAAGAAGAAGAGCAGCAGACTTACCAGTCCAGAGCAGCTGAGTGGAAAGGGTGTAAGAGGCCCATAAGACAGATCACACTGAGTTCAGTCTAAAGGCATAGCCCTATCAGTGGCCCATAGCAGGTGCAGAAGGAGGGTATCTGAAAGGTGGAAGATAGGTAAGGATCTTCCCCTTAGTTCACTTGCTTCTGGCAAAACTGAAAGTAACTCTCTTTACCTCACAAAATGAATACTTAATGGTAGCTGGGTAAAGTGTCTTTCTGATAGCCACAGGGAAATTCTGGTCAATTCCTTCCCAACACCAGAGTTAAGGGTACAGCTTACCAGTGGTTTGACTTATACCCAGACGTGCAGCCTTCATTGTTCTTCTTATGTAGGAGTGGTGGCCACAATCAAATAGAATTAACAAGAGGAGTTGCACCAGTCTTATTCAACTGATACCCAAGATGACACAGTCTTTTTTAGGCTAGTACTGTAACAGCTAAGGAAATTCTGTGCAGCTCTCTTCCTTGTTCTTCTGACACTAACTGAATTATGAATCTTCTAGGAGACATCTGAAGGGTTTTATTCAGTATGTACTGAAAAAAGCCACTGAAGTGGCTTTAATAAGGAGAAAAGCTTTAAAGATTTTTCTGGGGTTTTTTTTGTTTGTTTGGTTGGTTTGGTGTTTTTTTGTGGCTGTTTTTGTGTGTGTGCATGTAGTTTTGTTTGGTTGGTTTTGTGTGGTTTTGTTGTGGGTTTTTTTTGTGTGCTTTTTTTTAAATTTTATTTTTTGGGTTGTTGTTTTGGTTTTTTTTAAACTAAAACAGTATCCAGCAGCAGTTTGTGTAGATAATTACATTGAGCAGTTTTGTCTGAACTGTGTTTCAGGGAAATAAAATACTCCTCACATAACGCTTTACTGTCTGCAGTTTTCCACACTTTTAGTTTCTTTAAATAAAAAGTTTTAATTAGAATTAGGATTATGCAAACCCAGTGCTTGACAGCTCCCATTTTTAATACATAAAAAGAAATTGTTTTGTTTAACGTTTAAGATCACAAAAAATATGAGCATTACTTGAAAAAATAGCCTCACTGACCTTCCATTTTTTAAGATAATAAAGGTAAATTTGGCCATATTTTACTGAGCATTGTAATAAAATTTTGCTGATCCATGGAAAATACAACTTTAAAGGAGTAGAAAAACTACTGGTGCTGCCATTAGTTTTATTCTGCTTGAAATAAGAAATAAGAAGAAGCAAAATTACATTGTTTTTTTAATAATACCCAAGTGATGATATTCAGGACATAACTTACACTGGAAAAGGGGCCTGTTGAAACACATGAATGCAAGAGTCTCCACATTGCTCAAAACCAAAAAATAAATGTTTTTCTTCTCTAAAAGCACAAGTATTTAAGTAATATTATTAATAAAAGGTTAACAGTATTGCTTTTTGCATAGAAAAAATGTAAACGAATTCTATGAGCAAAAATTGTAACCTTACAGAAAAAAAAATCAATTATTTTATTTCCTATAAGGAAATGTCATCCCTAAGCAAGAGCTGTTAACAGCTCATTTCATCTCTGATCTGCTACAGTCAGGACAACTGCATCCTAACAGCTAAGAAATTGAGATTTAATAAAGATTATGTCTAAATTAGTGAAAAAATTAATGCAGTTTTGGGAGGAGAGAGGTGCAATTTTTCTTTCATTTTTCTTCTTTTGACATGTAGCAAAAGCCCTCTAAACCACTCCAAATTATTCTGCTTGTTTTTACTGCCATACGAATGATAAAGAGATACCGTTGCAAGGTTTTGTGCTAAAAATCAAATTATTAAGATTAAAATGGTACAGTAACTGTCTCCACCCTTCTGCTTGCTGTAGCTCCCTGATTTACCACTGCAGCTTTAAATATAATTTCAAAATACTCCTAAAGTTGCTCTACATGATGAAAATAATTGCAATGTTGCTGAAGTACTGACTGATAATTCAGATTAGACTGGCCTTTTGTGTTGGCTTTGCTGATGGAGATTGAATTTTTACTGGTAGCTTTTGCAGACCACTCTCATTTTTAATAGAGTTTTTATTATATAAAAATTAAATTGCCATACGTTGAAGTTAATAATTTCATCCTTCTTAATGTGAGGCAGACTTTTGCAGTGATTGACATGCAACAGGAAGAGAAAAGTGACCAGAAAGAGTCTGAGTAGTATCTACATCATACTAACAGTGACTGTACTCATCTTCTTCAGCCTTACATCACACAGAGCATTGCTGGGTAATGTAAGGCCCTTATTTCCAGGCTGAGGCAAAAGACCTACCATTTGTTAACTATAGAGGGATCCAGTTATGTGATGGGCTTTCATCCCTTTGTACATGAGCTGGAGTTGTATTAGAAATAGTGTGGCAATCAGGACCAGGGAGGTGATGTGGGTACGAATTAAGGGACAGGTTAGCATGGGTGATACAGTTGTGGGTGTCTATTACAGGCCACCTGATCAGGATCAGGAAATTGATGAGGCCTTCTACAGGCAGCTAACAGCAGCCTTGAAATCACAGACCCTGGTTCTCATGGGGGATTTTAACTGTCCAGATATTTGCTGGAAGGACTATTCAGCCAGCCAGCCACAGTCCAGGAGGTTCATCCAGTGCATTGATGATAACTTCTTGAGGCAAATGGTGGAGGAGTCAACTAGAAGGGGAGCAATGCTGGATCTTATCCTCACCAACAAGGAGGGTCTGGTTGAAGCAGTGAAGGTTGAGGGCAGCCTTGGCCTTAATGATCACGAGATTGTGAAGTTCAAGATCTTGTCTGGCAGGAACAGGATATCAAGCAGCACTACAACCCTGGATTTCACGAGGGCCAACTTTGGCCTTTTCAAGCAATTGCTGGGTGAAATCTCATGGGACAGGGTAATAGAGGGCAGAGGGCCCATGATAGTTGGTTGACTGTTAAGGACCTTTTCTTCCAAGATCAAGATTGGTGCATCCCAGCAAGTGGGAAATCGAGAAAGGGAGCCAGGAGCCTGCATGGTTAAGTAAGAAACTGCTGAGCAAACTTAAGTGGGAGAGTCTACAGATCATAGAAGGAGGGACTGGCCTCCTGGGAGGAGTATAGGACTGTTGTCAGAGGATGTAGGGAGGTAACTAGGAAGGCTAAGGTCTCATTGGAACTCAACCTTGCAAGGGAGGTCAAGGATAACAAAAAGAGCTTCTTCAAATATATTGCAAGAAAAGCTAAGGTTAGAGGCAACATAGGCCCTCTGCTGAATGAGGTGGGTGCCCTGGTGACAGAGGACACACAGAAGGCAGAGTTACTAAATGCCTTCTTTGTCTATCTATGCTGCTGGAGACTGTCCTCAGGAGTGCCTGACACCTGAGGCACTAGAGGATAGCATGACAAAGGAGTGTTCCCTGATTGATGAGGACTGGGTTAAAGAACCGTTGAGTAATCTGGACATCCGTAAGTCCATGGGTTCTGATGGCATGCACCCATGGGTGCTGAGGGAGCTGGCACAGGTCATTGCCAGACCATTCTCTACCATCTTCAGTAAGTCATGGAGAACAGGAGAGGTGCCCGGGGAGTGGAGGAGGGCAAACATCACTCTAATCTTCAAAAGGGGTAAGAAGGAGGACCCAGGCAACTATAGACCGGTCAGCCTCACCTCCATCCCTGGAAAGGTAATGGAGCAACTTATCCTTGGAATTATTCTTAGGCATATCAAGGGGGTCATTAGGAGCAGTCAACATGGTTTTACCAAGGGGATGTCATGTTTGACCAAGCTGATAGCTTTTTATGAGGACATAACCAGGTAGATAGATGATGGTAGAGCAGTGGATGTGGTTTGTCTTGATTTCAGTAAGGCATTTGACACTATCTCCCACAGCATCCTTCTGGCTAAACTGAGGCGGTGTGGTCTGGATGATCAGGTAGTGAGGTGGATTGGGAACTGGTTGAAGGAAAAAAGCCAGAGAGCTGTGGTCAATGGGATGGAGTCTAGTTGAAGGCCTGTAACTAGGGGGGGTTCCACAGTGGTCGGTGCTGGGACCAGTTCTGTTCAACATATTCGTCAGTGACCTGGAAGCGGGCACAGAGTGCACTGTCAGCAAGTTTGGTGATGACACCAAACTGTGAGGAGTGGATGACACACCAGAAGGTTGTGCTGCCATTCAGCGAGACTTGGACATGCTGGAGGGTTGGGGAGGAAAAAAATTAATGAAATAAAACAAGGGCAAGTGTAGAGTCTTTCATCTGGGAAAGAACAACCCCAGGTATCAGTATATGCTGGGGACTGACCTGTTGGAAGGCAGTGAAGGGGAAAAGGATCTGGGCGTCCTAGTTGATGGGAGGCTGACCATGAGCCAGCAGTGTGCTCTTGTGGCCAAGAGGGCCATTCTGGGGTGTATTAGAAGGGGTGTGGCTAGTAGGTCAAGAGAGATTCTCCTGCCCCTCTACTCTGCCCTGGTGAGGCCGCATCTGGAGTACTGTGTCCAGTTCTGGGCCCCCCAGTTCAAGAGGGACATAGAATTGCTTCAGAGAATCCAGTGCAGAGCCACAAAGATGATTAAGGGAGTGGAGCATGTCTCTTATGAGGAAAGACTGAAGGAGCTGGGGATCTTTAGCTTGGAGAAAAGGAGACTGAGGTGTGACCTCACCAATGTTTATAAATATATAAAAGGTGAGTGCCAGGAGGATGGAGCCAGGCTCTTCTCGGTGATGCCCGATGATAGGACAAGGGCCAATGGGTAGAAGCTGAGGTATAGGAATTTTCATGTATACATGAGGATGAATTTTTTCTCTGTGAGGGTGACAGAGCTCTGGAACAGGCTGCCCAGGGGGGTTGTGAAGTCTCCCTCTCTGGAGATATTCAAAACCCGCCTGGACGCATTCCTGTGTGATCTAGTGTAGGTGATCCTTCTCTGGCAGGGTGGTTGGACTAGACGATCTTTCGAGGTCCCTTCCAGCCCCTGACATTCTGTGATTCTGTCATTCTGTGATTGTCCTTCTGTACAACAAACGCATTGAGCTGCTGGAGCAGGACCAGAAAAGAGCAACAAAGCTGGTGAAGGGCCTTGAGAATAAGTCCTATGAGGAGCAGCTGAGGGAGCTGGGGCTATTTCGTCTGAAGAAAAGGAGGCTGAGGGGACAAGACTTTATTGCTTTCTACAATTACCTGAAAGGACATTGTAGAGAGGTAGGTGCTGGTCTCTTCTCACAAGTAAATAGTAAGAATGGCCTCAAACTGCACCAGGGGAGGTTTAAACTAGACATGAGGAAAAAATTTTTCAATGGAAGGGTTGTTAGGCACTGGAAGAGGCTGCCCAGGGAGGTGGTTGAGACACTATCCCTGGATGTTTTTAAAAGCTGTATAGATGTGGTGCTTGGAGATATGGCTTTGTGATGGACTTTAGAGTAGAGTTAATGGTTGATGATATTAAAGGTCTTTTCCAACCTGGATGATTCTGTGATTCTTTGAGTTAACTGAACTCACATTTGTCCATTAAATTTTACTATTATGCTAAACTAACAGAAACAATAATAAGTGATTAATTTCTAAGTATGTCAGTTTAGGTGGAATTTGTGAACAAATATGATACCATTTCATTAAATACCCATTATATCTCCTGAAGTGTCAGGCTTTATCACTGAATCAAACTGAATTTAATATCTTGTTCTCAAACATCATGGATAATGTTTCTATTTCAGACCTTGTGATATTTGCAGTTCAGGACAGAGATGCTGAAAGTACTGAGTCATGTATTTACTGATTTTGCTAACACCTAGCACAGAGTGCACTGCTAGAATGTCAGAATTTAGCAGGCCAGATTTTTTAATTAAAAAAATAGAGAAAACTTTACTAGGGAGGTTAGTACTACTTAAGAAAAAAATCATAAAGAAATATAATGAAATCTAGCATGTGAGAAGCCCTCTGATAGATTCAAACTTTAAAAGTTTTGAATGGAAATTTAATGACATTGTCATTGTTAGCTAGAATATTTATAATATGTAACTACCCAGGAAGACATTTGGAATAATCTAAAAATTTTTTAAGGAGATTGAAAGCATCTGGACAGTAATCACAGCCTGCTTTTGCCTCCTGTTTGTTTGCCATTGTGCAAAGAAAGCTGAGTTGGGTTAGCTTGCGTGAGTCTGAGCTGGTGCCAGCCTTCCTGACAGATTCACCCTTCTCCCCAAAGCAGCACAGGCTGCTTAACCCACCGTCTTCTGTTGTGCTGACAGGAGAGTTCATGGAGCCATTCCTGACCTCCATTCCTTACCGGAAGTCTTGGGAAATCATCTTGTGACTCCTGTTGGACAACCAGAAGCCAGACCCAGTATTCTCCATCTGTTGTCTGTGCTCAGGTATGTGGTAAATAAATAAAATAGGGCTCATTACAGGGAAGAAAAAAATCTAATATACTCATGGCTTGGTGATGGAACTAGACAAAAAGTATCCCAGGATGAGGACTCGGGACTCACAGATTAAAAAGTAAATGCAGCAAGAAACTGATAATACAAGAGTTTCTCAGGACTTTCTCAAATTCTTTATAGCTATTGGGAGAAACCACAATATATACGACTAGCAGAGCAAGTCTTTACTAAATCATTTTCTTTAGTTATAACTTCTGGCAGTTGAACCAGTAAAAGGGCAGTTATAGCTTGGCTCACAAAGCTGCTACATTTTAGTCAGAAGGCAAGGAAATGTGGACAGATTTAAAATAAATAACAGGAATTCAATGTGTGGGGACTGGATTATACCAGACACATCAAGCCTGCTTTTTATTGCTCAGCTCAATGTCTGAACATTATATATAAATAAGGATACAAGGTAATTTCTTCTGCTCTCTGCACGGCTCAGGCCATTGTGCAGGTAATGAGAACAGTGTGGGATATAATCCTGGAATCCTATCAGGGGCTGGTGGCACAAGTGTTGACAAGGAAACTCCCTCCTTCCTAGTAACCGTAGGTCATAGGTCTGTATAACCTAATGAAAAAACCTTGCATCTTCATGTAGCCATGCAGTCAAATTAAATTTCAAGGACTGGACACAAGGAATATTCATTTGACTCTCACTCATCATCTGCGTGCTCATGTGTTTGTCCTGTTGTTGACCCATGGACCTACCCATATACCATAGGTCACATGCAGTCAGTCAGCAGATTGAGGCCCATGGGCTAGGTATATCTTTAATACGTGGTCATAGCATGGCAGAAAGATGCCATGAGCTGCATGTGGAGTCAACAGCAGAACTGTGAGTGCGAAGAAATCTTTCTAGCAAGCCCATTTACATCTCTGCTGCAACCTAAAGAAGCAGGTGTTCTTCTGCCATACAAGACCATGTGTGTGCACTGTCATGCTGCATGACTGGATGTAATGGTCTTTTCTGTGTTTGGAAAGAAAAGTGTCCTCATCTTCAGTGATGTACATGGAAAGATTCACACCACAGTTTTTGCCTTGAACTAGGAACCTCAACAACCTGCATAGCACCTACAGTACTAAACAGCACACTCAAACACAGAGACTTCTAAGTCATGAATAAAACTAAACTGGCCTGCCATGTGCCCCCAAGCTTGCAATCCTCTGTAATGTGAAATTATTGGCATGGTATCTGGCATAATGCCAGGAGAGATACCACCTTTCCTGACAGTGCCCAGGCCCAGCCTGTGGGACAGCATAAGTTTGGGATCTAACCATGAGGTCTGAGACAACCTTTCCAGGAGGCCTGTTGTTGCTGGTACAAAACTTCATGGGATCAAATTCAGTTTTGTTTTATAAACAGTGAGTTGTCACTTGTCAGTGAGCTCAGCAACGTCCAGGCTGGTAAAGTCCTTCATACATAAGCAGTTCTCTCCCTCTAGAGCAGTCCTAAAAGGTGACTGTGGATGGCCAAGGAGTCTCTCAGCAGGCAGACAAGCCTTGCTTCTTTATATTTGCATGGATAATTTGTCTTAAGAACAGTAAGGACGATAGAGTAATTGTTACCATATTCTTTCCTTCCCAAGCAAGCTATTTTGGGAAGTTAATGTGCTGCTAGACTGCTGGTCCATGCTGCCACAGTCTGATTTCAGTCAAAAGATTTATCCTTTGTATTCCCACCTCCTCCTGTCTCTTTCAGTTCTACCTAACGAGAATGCTCTCGCAGCTAAAGGCAAGAAGAAATCCGTCACGTACTCAGGTCTCCTGCTAGCGCGCTTTCTCCCTCTTTGTCTTGCTCTATCTCCTTTAATTGGGCTAGAGAGAAAACATTTAGCAATCTCTCTCCCTCTCTCCCCTCATTAGGCTAACGATGACATATTCTTTTTCCAGTGTCCTTAGGAGCACACTAGAGCAGCCACTGCTCATTATTAACACTGGAGGAAGCAAAAGCTGGTGGCTTGATCCTGAATTTATGCAGATGCATGTAAATAAGAAGACATTTCCTTGAAATCAGATGTAATACAGCTGTGAAAAATGAATGGGGAGAGATCAGAATCTGGGTCAGTGGTTTTTTCAGCCCCTAGAAGTACTGATGTTATTTTATACCCTTATCATTTCTAATGAAGATAGGCTTCAGGTACAATGACACAAACAGATAAACCTCAGGCTTTTTAGATTTTTTTTTTTTTTTTCTGTTCTTTGTGATATATTTTACCTGACTTTGTGTGCCAATTTTCCAGTCTGATTTTCTCACTTTTATCTGTATACTGACAAAGCCATGTGCAACAAATTCAACATTTTTTCCATACACATGAAACTAGAACTGTTCTTTCCTTTTTCCAAACCTCCCTACTTTTTTCCTTTTCCATCTCTCTTTTTCTTTTTTTCTTTTCCTCCTTTCCTCCTTTCCTTTCCTTTCCTTTCCTTTCCTTTCCTTTCCTTTCCTTTCCTTTCCTTTCCTTTCCTTTCCTTTCCT
>JANHFZ010022068.1:17282-28091 GCA_027560215.1 Halcyon smyrnensis | reverse complement strand
AGAGGGGGCCGCGCCCGCGCACCCGGCCGCGGGGCCGCGCCCGCTCCGGCTCCGTGGGGAAGAGGGGGCTCGCCTGTTCGCACGCCTCTCCTGGGTGAGTTTTGGGTTGGGCTTGTTGTTGCAACATTTGAAACACAGCCAGCTGCCCGTTTTGGTTTAGCAGCGCGCTTCGGATCCCCAGGAAAAAAGCGCTTTCACTTCCCCCGCTCTGTGTCCAAAGCCTACCAGCGTTTTCTTTCTTGTCGCCTGATTTTTTGGGCGGTCACGACTTGACAAGTTTAATTTTTCCAAGGTGTTTGCTTCTCTTAGCTAAATATTCTGAGCCGAGTGTGCTCAGACGCTGGACTTGTCCATAGCTAAAATAACCCAACGCTTCCTGTGCTTTGCTCTCCTTACCTGGGAGACTAATGAAGTGTGGAGAAAATTGGAGAAGTCTCAGATTCATACTGTAGAAGAAGCTGTTCTTGGTTTAGAATAAACTTTTCTAACGCTTAATTCTCTTACTTGGAAATGTTTTGGGTGGAGTGGTGAAGTTTTTGGCCTGACTTACATCTTACTTGCTTAAGGACACAGAACTTGATCTGACATGAGACAGACAAAACGAAGACCCTGCAGCATGGTAGCAGCAACTGATGCGCAAGAAATGCTGTTGAGAAGTTCCTAGTGATAGAAGTTGAGTGGTTGAAGCAAACTTGCCATGCTGAAGTTGTGAGGAGGTATCTTTCTAAATGCAGACGTTGTTTTAGGGATGCTGCCGTAGCGGTAGTGCCGCATTTGAAAATGGGATTTGGAAACTTGCCCCTTGTGTTAATACCGTTTTTCTGCTAAAATATCTTGTTTAATTCTTCAGTAGCGTGCTTGGGTTCTCAGAACCTTTGCACTGACTGAACTGTCAGGCACTCGTTCTCAAACTGGATGCTCTGTGTGAGGTACAGGAGCTTTTTTATCATGGAAACTACAGCCCTTGGCCTAATCTGAGGGTGACATTACTGGTGGTTGTACTTTGAGACTGGGAGGTCCTGGTGTCAGAGAGCTTCATACGGGGTTGTTTGGGTTTTTTTTTTCCTGATACTAGGAGAACTCTGCTGCTCTTCACCTTGAGCATTGTTACTTGTGAAGTATTTTACATGGCTAAAATGGGCTTCCAGACTTTGTCCACTAAACTTCTAATTTAGTATTCTCTCTTTAGGAGCTTTAAGGGCCAAGAAAGAAAATAGCATTGTCTTTTAAACTGGTTGCTTTTTCAATAAAAGAACTATGGGTAGGAGAGAGATGGACATCAAGAGCTGTTTCTTAGGCAGCCATGGGCAGTGTGGGAATGATGAGGGTATTCTTGATGGAACTGCAACCCACTAGGTCACTGCCACATCCCTTCAAACCTGCAAGGCAGTGCCAAATGGTTTATTTTCTTGTGAAAAGACTGTGAAGGTTCTTCATGAATCTTCTTTTGTTTCTTTCAACGATTTCTGGAATTCTGGTCTCCAGGTCAAGGCGCTAGCTTACCAGAGCGCTGTGATCTGACACTTGCAGACCAGCTATAACCCTGACTGTTACTTTTAGGATTCTGTAGTCAGTTTATTATGTTTCTAGATGGAACGCTTGCCCTTTGTGAGGAAAGTCTCTTCAGGCTATCTGCAGAACTCTGGTGGGAGGGGGGAAACGTACACACAATTTTGTCCCACACATTTGCCTGAAGTGTTTCAGCTCTCAGCTTCTTTAGGAAGCTACCTAATGTACACATTTGATTGGGGTTTTTTTCCCCACTTACAGTTTCAGAAGAGATTCCAAAGCAAGCTCATTTTCTTTGTTTAATTGCAAAATGTAACATTTTTTTAACAATGATCTGTTGTATAGCATAACAAACACCAATATACCCTGATAGGCCCGAAATAAATGAGACCCATGCAAGCGAACAACAAAATGCTTGGTAGACAAGGCCTTGCCTTTCTCCTTGTGAAGTCACCACTAGAATTTGGGGTAGAAGCCAGGAGGAACACCACCGAATGCTAGCGGGTGCAAAGCCTTCTGAGGTGAGACACAGAAGGAATCTTTTGGGTTTATGGACCTATTTTGCTGAGCCACGGGCTTGCTGTTGCGTTGCCTGTAGTCATGGCAAACAGGACCGAGTTGAGATAAAGGCAAATCATTGCCTGGAGTCATGCAGCCGTATTCATGGGATCAAACTTCTGCTTTGGGAGGAAGGCTAAATAATCGTAGTTACTTAGCTTGAGATAATTTCTATTAATTGCAGTGTTAACTTACTTTAAAATGATCATCCTTACCTTTCTCTCCCAGTCTTGACACATTCCATCTACCATATACATCCGTGTTGCTCTGCAGGCGGAAGGCTTGTCTCATGATTTAGTTCCTGCCACTGGAAGTTTTTACTTTGTTGAACAAAAAAAAAAAAAGAAAAAAGTGTGTTTAGGATGTTCAAGAATATTATCGTTGACTTTGAATTCTTAAAGAGGTGATAAATACTTCACGTCATAAGAAACTCCTAGTGTAACAGGCTTTGCAGCTGCCTTCCAAATACTTCTTGTATGTGACAGAGTTGAAGCTGTAAAGCTGTTTAACTTTCCTTTAGTCATAAACTTGAACTGCCATGTATCTTAGTTTTCAAAAATGATTTTGAAGCACTGGTGGTACTTGCAAATGTAATTCTTTCCTGTTCTGGGGAGTGCACCGTATTCACATGAGAAGAGCAAGAGCTTCAGGCATACGTGGTTGTTGACGAGTATCATGGCTATTTGGACTCTTTTTGTATTTTGCAAAGAAAAACTATACCTCGGGTAATGATTTTATGCAGTACAATAATGATTATGGCTAATTCCACTCACTTCTCTGGACCAGGCCCTGCAGTATTGCTGAGTTTGTGCTTTATGCTAGTTATACTGCAGGTTTTCTTAAGGTTTCTCTTATTTGGGTAACAACGGAAAACTAATGTGGAGAGGTGTGAAAGCGACTAAAACGGTTTTCCTGGGCTAATGAATTTGATTTTATGTAAGATTAGCTGTATTGTGGTGAGTCTAATGCAATGTTCTTGAGGTAGTTTCAAAGTTTCTTACTGTGCTTGAATTTGCTTAGCTTCCTTTTCCTTAATACTAACTCACTGTAAAAATAATATCTCCAGAGAGCTAAAGAAATTTTTTTTTTTTTCCTTTTGAATAACCAGTGTTAGCTGGGATGTCACATTACTCCATTTTCATCTCAGTTAATTATTGGAATAGACCCCTTGACAACACAGCAACTAAGACGGGTCTTCATTCTGATTTTCTCCCCTTTCCTAACAATAGTTTCCTTATAAACTTAAAAACAAATTGGTACAGGATCATTAAGAAGTAGAGAAAGGAATTTTCTTCCCTAGACACCACTGAAGGTTCTGCATAACACGTCGTGCATTTGATCTATCTAGATAAGATGTAAGAATTTCTATGGGTAATGTCAGCCACGTGGTGGTTTTCAACATGTTGGCTTATTCACTATTAAATAGGTCAGCATTTTCTCCACCATGCACAACCCCCCCCCACCCCCCTTCCTTGGTCTGTGGCTATTCTGGGATTCGAGTACAGGATGTCTCTAAAAGAGAGAGAAAAGATCTATGGTTATGTTTGTTTTGTGGTTTTGTTTTGTTTTTTTTTTATTGAGGAAATACACACTATTTGAGGTAATGGGTTGTGCATTAACCACATTCATACTGTGGGTCATTGGAGGTCTGCAGGGAGGAATCTGAACGCCTTATTTAATTTAAAGTATTTGCTCGCTTATCATTGTACAGATTTTGGCACGAGGACTCTGTATGTGTGCGTGGAATTAAATAGATGCAATAGGTTGGTTTGTCTTAGTGGGAACCATTAGGGTTGATGGAGTGTATAGTCCTTTCATCAAGTGGGAGCTGGTGAAACAAAGGAGCTGTTGCCAAGTTTTACACAACAGAACCTAGTAAGTTCCAAGGTCTAAAAAGAAAAAACTTTATATATATATTATTATATATTATATTTATTTATTATTATTATATATTATATTTAACTTCTGTATTTGAGATATGCCAAAGTTGTGCAAAATACAGAAAAAATCAGAATATCCTCAGTCTGAAATACTATAGATGCAGGTGTAACTTGCTAATAGACCTCTGACTTTTCAGTTGCTTTTGAGAATGGAGATCCACTACTGGTTTTCTTTAAATCTCTCCTGTTTTCTTGAGCTGTTTTTGTAGGGGACATTAAAAAAGCTCAAGAGACATAGATTTAGATTACGAGAACAATGGGAACTGTACATCCACCTTTGGAGTAGCAGCAATTATCTTTGTGTGAAAAGGGAAGACATGGCTTGTGATGGAAAAAGAAACAGGGGTTAAGTGGTAAGAAAATAGGGTGGAGCTGTTCCAAACCAGAAAACTCAGGGAGAAAGTCCTGGTAAAGAAAAAATGAGAAGGAAAATCTCAAGACAGAAAAAGCGTCTTATATACAGAAAGTACATACAGAAAGAGGTGAGAAAAGTGGTTCCTGTCAGCAATATCTTCTTTTGTCAATTCATTCTAGTTGCACATGTTACTCTGCATGATCCGTGGAGAGAATAAGGAGAGGACAAGACTGAAAATGCATTGAAAATAAAATATTTGAAATGTTGGAAAGGTGTTGTTTCCTTAATCCTAAATAATTCCTGCTGCTCAAGACCATGGGTTCTATTATTTCCCCTGTGTCACAGTTGCATATTTTTCTTCACACAAAATTGCATTTCTCAGCAGACAGTTTGAATTTGGCTCTTGCCAAATTACTGTGCTTGTAACTACTGACTCATACCAAAGTGTCTACAGAGACTCCTGTGAATGCAGAGCAGGTGATGTGTATTGTAGAAGGGAGAACTTTTTTTTTACTCAGCCTTGGCTTGCCTGTTCCTTCAGTTACTGTCTGCAAGAATGTCACAAGATCATTATTTTCAAACTGGAGTAAATTACATTTAATATGGCCTTCCATTTTTGTTACTAGATGTGGCTAATTCAGGCGTTTTCCTTTCTTAGCTTTAAGGTATGCAAAAATAAATAAGAGCTCCCATGTTCAAGTAAAATGTTTACTGTTGGGGACCAAAGTGAGTATTCCTGTTGGTATGCTACGTTTGAATTGACATTTTCATGTCGGTTTTGCTAGAACATGTGTAGCCCCAGTAGAAAATTATTTCTCTGGAACACATACGCAGGAATAAAATGAGTTTGTAACAACTAAGCTAGTTGAGAAGCAATAATATATTATGTATAGTTATATAAATTAAGTGTATCTGTATTTTTTATATATATGTAAGTATGCCATAATTCTTGTTGTTCCTTTTTAAGGTCAGTATAAATGGTGTGTTAATTGGATTGTACTTCTGGTGTGCTGTGTGTTGCAAAACTTTAATCAGGAGGAAATCTTGTTTCATTGATGGTGATTTTTCAAAGTGATCGCTCGCTTCAGCAGACCAGGGGATGGTTGTCAGTAATTTAAAGAGATTGCCTTGGAGATTATTTGTACAACTGAATTAATAAATATTGCCGCCTTCTTTTTAGAAAGCCTTGACCTATAAATATTTAAGTAATTTGGCTTCTGCCATAGAAGAAAAGATTTATTTATCTTTAGTATGTTTTATGGACAGTGTCTTGGTGCTAAAGTGTGGGAATGAACATGAAGCGTACTTTGTTAGCTCCTTCTGTAGGCTGCTTTATTTCATAACTTCTCTATTGAAAATCACATAAAATCTTTATAGATGAGCCATGTAGTAGAATGAAAGATTTTTATATTGTGCTTTACAAACTTGTTACAAGTTTAATCTGGTGGTGGTATTTGTGCTTGTGAGTGACTTTCAAGTCTGTCAGTGCACCATGACTAAATCCTTAGTATTCCTCCCTCCCTTTTTTATTCTTGTACCCTGTGCAGCCCTCTGCAAGGTTTATAGCAGAGCCTTTAGTATTCAACCATGCTGAAGTACAGTCTTGAATAGCAATAATTCTCTTTATTTTTCTAGAAGCAATCCAGATTCCTTGTAGGCTTTTTGGTGGTTAATGCTGTAGGTCTTGGCAAGTGCTTCTATGAATTAGGTAAACAAGATTTAGTCCCTTCATTTCAAAGGAAGGTGCTCATCCGTGAGATAATTTTTGCAATGCCTCTTTTAAGTAATGAAAGATAGCATCTTATTTGTCTTTAGAGTTAAGAACTTCAGAAATAGTCAAATGTTCCCATCTAGTATGGGTGGATGCAATCTGTAATTTAAAAATAAATGGATGTGTATGATTACATGGAAATTGTAGGCACCCTGGGGGCTGACAAAAAGATCAGCAGGACAGAAGCAGCCCTTGGGCTTTATTGCAATTACTCTTACTATGCTTCTGCAGGGATTCCCACCCTGCTCACACTTCTGGAGAGCAGTGCTGTGTGCAGTGGACACACACTGGCTAGTATCACACAAGGACTAGTGATACGGTGGGTGTATCGACAGTGTGACCTGTCTGAATGAAGGCCGGGCTGTGGAGCAGCAGCGCTCTCACTTCATAGGTTTTGCCTATGAAAATCTTTGCATGCAATTGTCTGGCTGAGTATTTTCAAATTAGCTGAGCAATGCAGAGATTCTCCCAGACTTGGAAACCCATCTACTTCCTATGTCATTTTTGTACAAGTTTGGCAAATAAGTATGTAAGTCCCAATCAAGACTAAAATTCTGTTCTAAATAGGAAAATATATTTAATGTTCAGGAGGTTGACACGGGTTCAACTAAATACAGAATTTGTAGCTCATATTTAATGATGTAGGTTATCACCGTCCAGATCAAGCGTTTATTGTGGGAGCTTTTCCCATATCCCCAGTCTTAGAACAAGGGGACCATGCTATTTCTATCCTGAGCTGCTTTTTGCGTGTCTCTAGCAAGGCTGAATCCTATGAATTTTTATTCTGTAAATACTGACAGAGAGGTTGATTTTTAAGTAATAATAATTAAACTATGTGGGGCGGGGAAAAAGCAACGCTTCTGAGAAGTGCATTTTGCATTTCAAGCTTGTGCTGTTGTAGTAGATGCGGCAGTTCAGGGTATTTCCACTGGTTTCCCTACAGACAAACAGCCGATTCACTGTGGTTGTGTTGAAAGACAAATTCAGCTCTATAAATTGCGAACCAACAAGAGAAAAATATTACAGGAAGTTTGGCCTTGGACAGAGGTATTGTATTAAATGAACCTAATGAATACATATTAAAAAGACCCCAAAAAGTCCATCTGCTTGAAGTGGAAAGTCTTTGTTCCAGTGTCTGCTCTCCAGACTATTTCTTTTTTCCTGTCTCCTTTAATGAACAGGCATTTCCATTAGATAAGCAACTCTGTGAAAATGGATTGAACTGCAGAATTTTCCTTTGCAGTTGAGAGTCCTGATTGCTGCTCTTGAACGTCTCCTTCCTGTGGCCAGGAGTTTCGAATTCTTTGCCCCCCAGTAGCCTGGGTGCAGTGGACCTCTCCTCTAGACAGCCTATTAGCCTGTGGTGCTTGTGAGTGGAAGTATTTAGATTGCAGGGACCCAGGAGCAAAGATCTTTCATGTCACGAATTAAGCTATGGCAGGCTACCAACACATCCTTTACCTTCTCCCCTGTTGCTGGAGATGTTTTCGAATTGCAACAGCCATCCCTTACGGTTATGTTAGATGTGACTTAAGCATACTAACTTTACCTGATTTTTCATGAGATTTAAACACTGTAAACATGTCTGAATGGGCTTAAGCGGGAACAACGTGTCTGCTCCCCTGGAACAGCTCCATCCCGAATAGAAGTGCAGTACAGATCTTTGGGAATTGGGAAAATAAATAGTGAAAAACTTGTGAATGTAACCTTCTCCACAAGGGAGACATCACAGGCAATTTCAGTGAAGGTTTGGATTGACATATGGCCCAGGGCCCTAAGGGTCAAAATGCCCTAAATGGTTTTTTTTCAGATATGACCCTTGGAGGAAAATGGGCAGAAAGTGTAGAGTTAAGTAAAGGTCATGCTAAATCCGTATGAGATGAGGAGGTCTTTCAGGGAAATTTGTGCCTTTTCATCTATTTGGGATTTCTGAGAACTGTGATGCTTGTGATTTAGATTTTCAGAAGGGTTTCTCATTCCACTCCTTCCGTTGTGTACAGCTGTGAAGTAGCCAGAAGTTCCTATTGCTTTCAAGACACTGAAAACAACCTTTTTTTCTTTTTGTCCCCCCTCAGTGAGAACTACCTGTTAAAACATGTAATAATTAAGTGTCCAAGTAAGATACTGAAGCCTTTTGCAAAACTATTCACTGCCATGGATGCAGAGCCCCTTGAAAATCTGCTCCTAATTTCCAGAACAGCTTAATTTTATATTTTTTTAATGGAAGTTTAAATTATTTTTTAATGCTTGGAACAGAGATCCTTTGAGCTCAACTGAGGAAAATTAGTGCTAAAACTTTTTTTTTCCTTCTCTGTACAGGTCTTTAAAAAGGTGTTTTGCAAAAATTACACACATACCTTATTGCGTTCATTTAGTGCAAGCAATGAAATCCTGTTAATTCCTTATACTCCGTAAGGGTAAATATGCGTTGTCATTTGCATAACAGTTATTACCCCATAGTCCAGAAGTTGTTATGGTGCATTGTGTAATCCATATGTCTCTGTTTTATAAAGTGTATTTTGGAGTGAATAGACACTGCAGCTCCAAAGGAGTTGTAGGGCATTGTGGAAGTTTTTATTAGGGTTTTTTTTTTCCTTTTTTCAAGGAGGTTTTGTTTGCTCCCTCAGGGGTGTTAGAGTAACAATGCTAATCCATGTTTGACAAGATGTGCACTGAAGGAATCATAAAATGTAAGTAAAAAAAAAAATAAATTGAAGGTCCAGTTGACTTGAGTTTCTAAATAATTTAGAAGTGTGAGTCTTTTATTATTCCTTGTTATGAAATGATTTCTTCTTTCAGATGACATCCAGGGAAGGAGGAAATACGACAGGCATATTTGTTTTATCCCACGTACAAATGCAAAGCAGCCTTTTACAGCTAATTGCATTGTTGTTTCGCTAATTGTGAATGGCCACAGAAGTCTTTGAATCAGTCTGACATCTTCCTAACATTCATACGGATGCTCAGTCCGTTACACTGTCCCGTTGCTTTTGTTCCCTGATGTTTTGTGATGTGAGATTCCATCCCTAATAGAATTAAAGATGTAATGTTCACAGTTTGTAGCACTATATATCCTGTAGCTCTGTATAAAAAGCTGAACAACCTAAGTAGATAGAAAAATGACTTGCAAAATTACTTTTTCTTTCAAAATTGAAAAAAGACCTTTTCAAAGGTGTGGGACTGTTTACTGAGTTAAGCATAGTTGAGGTCTTTCATATCAAGATCCAGTTAAAAATACATTGTTATGGCTTATTAAATAATGTTATATATTGTATAAGCCCCCCCCCCCCCAATAGATTTCTAATGGAAATGCCAGGAGACCCTTAACTATAATCATTCTTGCTAGTGAAAATGCCTAGAAATGAATACAGTTTTCATTGATCTACTGTTATGTGACACAAGTGACCACTTAGAGAGAAATCCATAATAATTCTCGTTAACTGGCTGCATTCAAAAATGCAGTTAAAAGTACCCACCTCTGTGCCTCAGCTTTGCAGAATGCTTCTGTGAGCTTGTCCCACGTGAGATTTGTTGTGAAGCCTTAAAAGTGTAAATATGAGGCTGATTTTTCCACTGAGGCTATTTCTGCCCTGTTTTCACAGCAAACATATGGGTACTTAACTTGAAATGCAGTACCAAATGACTCCTGTAATGTCTTGGACATGAAGTGTGCCCGCGACAGGGTAGTAGTCTCCAACGCTGTTGCTGTGCAAGAGGTGCCCTTTTGAATTGAATGGATGCACTTGGTAGTTTTTCTTGGCCAGAAAGTCACAAGACCTTGCTGACAGCTTTGATTTAAAGATATTTAAAAGAGAATGAGTCCAATCATAGGAAGCATGTACTTTTTTACTTCTTAGTCTTGAGTCTGTACCATAACCAAATGCACTGGTGAGGGAGCATTAGCAAGCTCATGTGGTTCCCACCAGGATCAAACTTTGCTTGTTGAAGACATCAGTTGACATCAATATCTTTCCGTCATTCTTTTTTACTTTGAGTTAAAAGAATAAAATGAATCTTTTTGTTTTGCATCATGAAATCACCTTGGGTAAGGTAGATGGTAATGCCAAGTCTTAAGTGCAGAATTAAATTTTGATTAACTTTTTAAATTGAATTGACTTATGGAGAACACAGCTATGTATGAACTTCTGGTGTGGCATTTGACATTTTAGAGAGAGATGCCTAGGCCACAAGAATATGCTGACTAGATAACAGTTTTGTTACAGCGTGAAGGCAGCAATTATGTAGTAAAGATTCAAAATGAGTAATTTCAATCAAAATTGCTGCTGTTGTATACAAAAAAAAATGTTGGTTTAATCAGTTTTATGGGGGAACAATTGCTTTTGTAATGAAGTATTTCATATTTTCTGTAACTTAATTTGTCTCGAGTTCAACTTTTTGAAAGCAAAGAATGTGCATATGTTTTGCACGTGTTGTTAATGTGTGAACTATATATTACAAGGTGCTTTCAGTATGTGTTTGAGACCTCTAGCACATCTATTTCCAGCATATGTCTTGTGCTACAGTCAAGTCATTCTGTCACTTATTGGGCAGGTATCATAGAATCATAGAATGGAATGGGTTGGACCTCTGGAGATCATGGAGTCCAACCCCCCTGCCAGAGCAGGGTCACCCAGGGCAGCCCACACAGGAACAGATCCGGGGGGGCTGGAAAGTCT
>JANHFZ010022068.1:0-13146 GCA_027560215.1 Halcyon smyrnensis | reverse complement strand
GCCCAGAACTGGACACAGTATTCCAGGTGGGGCCTCACCAGCACAGAGCAGAGGGGGAGGAGAACCTCCCTCGACCTGCTGACCACGCTCTTCTTAATGCCCCCAAGATGCCATTGGCCTTCTTGGCCGCGAGGCCCATTGCTGGCTCATGGCCATCCTCTTGTCCACCAGGACCCCCAGGTCTTTTTCGCCAGAGCTGCTTTCCAACAGACCAGCCCCCAGCCTGTACTGGTCCCTGGGGTTGTTCTTCCCCAGATGCAGCACTGTAGCCAAGGGGCTAAACTGGTGTGTTGAAGAGAATGACACCCCCCTGCTCAGTCTCTAGGTCCATGTTATTTCAGGCATCATGTCTGGGAGCTCCTTCTGGATTTTGAAAACAGCCCTTTTTCCTTCCTCATAATAGAAGGAATCTAGGGAGGGATAGTCTCCCGGGATAAAGGCAGCCCTTGGGACTGGTATGCCCTTCTTGGTTTTTCCTTTCATAGTTTTTACGTGCAGTTTGACCACAATAATGTTGGCTACAGCAGGCACACAAATAATGCACGTCTGAAAGCTGAAATGCATTCATGGACATACTGAATGCCAGCAGAAGTGCAAACCTGTCATTGTCATAGCTGAGCTGCTTCTCCACCATTGCCTCTTGTGCTTACTGGTTGTTTTTCATTGATTTCTGAGTTGTTGTTCATTGGCTTGGGTCTGCAGTGCTTCTTTCTCTCTCTTCAGTTCCCTGGTCTCTTCTGTTTATTCTGGCCGGTACAGTAAAGTGGTCGAGCACCAGTGGTTCAGCAAGTGTCAGCATGTTTACAGACAACAAATACCTGCAGTTGAATTTGTAGCATATACATATCTGACCGTCAGCCTGCATCTCGCTGGCACTGCTGTTACATCAGGACACTGAACAACGGCAACCTGAGTGCTTACCAAGATAGAAGAAGCAATTCTGTATGTTCTGTCCTCAAGTATTTGTTTGCTGAGAATGCGTATCCTTTAAGACACAAGCATGTGCTAGAAGTTAAGCTTGTAAGTGTTTTGCTGAACAATGTCTGTTCAATCACCCCGGCTTCAGTCTGGAAATGGAATACAGGTAGGAGGTGGGGGGAGTTTTCCATTGCAACCAATGGGAATGTCATAAACAGGATTGTGTCTTGAGTTGTAAGTGGCAGCTGAGATAACCATCAAGAGAGAAAAGCTGTTTTCCAGCAAATATTCTCAATGATAAGGAACCTTAGTAGAGAAAGATAAAATGTGATATATGGGCAGAAATTTTTCTACGCAGGATGTTTTTTCCAAATTTCCCTTGAGGCATCAGCTGTTCTCTGAACATCCAAGAAGTTGGTTGTGCTTCAGATCAGCTTCCCACACGTTCTCACCCACACCACTTTGCTGTGTCATCTTAGTGTCATTTTAAAATCCTAACAAAAGAAGCATTTTGTTTATAACACAGAAATAAAAACCTTGAGAGGGGAAAGAATGTTTTTTGTATGTTATTTCAGCAGATCAAAGCTGACTCATGAGAAGCAAATATGAAATAAAGTCATTAATGTATTTAAAATGCACCATTCCTGAGTTAAGGATTTGTTTAAGAAGCACTTCGTTTATAGCCATCAGATTTCATAGACTTTTTTTCCACATGATTGGTATTATTTTTAGAAAGTTTATCTTGCTGCAAAGTATTACGTTTAGAATATATAACAGTGTAGCAGTTTGTCAAGCTAGATAGAAATGGTGCTAAATTGAAGAGTGGCCAGGTACACTCGAGGCCAAGTGGGAAGATGGAAAAGGAATCTTTATGGGGGGGTGGAAACTTAGCTTGGGAAATTTTTGTTGACCCTTGTCATTTCTTGCTTTTATGGTGGCCTGGTATAGGATGTTCCTGAACAGAAATATGTTACTGCCACCATGGCAGTCAAGCACTCGTGCAAGTTATTTGCACCTAAACTAAAATTCAAGATTACTGAACTAACCCTGTGTGTTCTTGTGGAAAGGCAAGGTGGAAAAATTATTCCTTGAGAGATCAGTGAAGCTTGAACCAGTTTCTGCTGGGGAAAAGGGATAAATGGTGTTGATCTTGGTGACATAACATAACAAATGTCTTCAAGAGAAAAAAAATGTTGTAGTTGTGCCTGGAAATCACTGGCAGTATGTGAATAGCAATGGGAGAATAATTATTTGTATTAACTGTATCACATTCCAGTAGAACAAGTGCTCTTTGCCATCTCTCCTGTGCATTTATAGACAAAAATCAATCTAGTTTTAAATTTGTTATTATTTTGGACAAACAAAATGCTTCTCTCCATTGTTTGGTGTTTGGTTTTTTTTTGTGGGCTCCTTGGAAACTCGATCGGGATTTTGATTGAACTAGGGCGGTCTTGAGATACTTGAAGTTAAATACTCCATAACTATCTAGACCTTGGATTTTAATCTTTGCTTAACAGTATCATGAGTTTCTTCACACGTGGCATAGTAAGAGCTTCCAAACTGTGGGAGATGTGGTGCTACAGATGCTGTTTATTTTGCAATAGCAACTACCAGCCCTTGTAATGACCCCGCTGTAATAAGGAGAAAGCTTTTGCTTGAAGGAGGTGAATGGCAATTTTAATCTCCAAGTGGCAGGCAACAGTCCAGCTCTCCTGCTACCTGAAAGACTCCCTAAAAGATTAATCTTAAAATGTGTATGAAAGCTTCTTCAGAAAGTCTCGTTCTCCAGCAGTGCTGTTATTACTCAGCATTCCTTTCTATTTGTGTGGTGTTTTCTCTGATTTTTTTTTTGGTTCATCTTATCCATAGTCTTTTCTGAATTAAGGTGTGGCAATAGCAGCAGGTGACTTCACGTGATTTCCGCACCACACCTAGATGGCTTTTAAAGACATCCAGGGATGGTGACTCAGCCACCTCCCTGCACAGCCTGTTCCAGTGCCTGACAAACCTTGCAGTGAAAAATTTTTTCCTAATGTCCAGTTTAAACCTCCTCCAGTGCAGCCTGAGGCCTGAATCCTCTTATTCTATCAGTAGTTACATGTGAGAAGACACCAGAACCTGCCTCTCTACAATGTCCTTTCAGGTAGCTGTGGAGAGCGAGAAGGTCTCCCCTCAGCCTCCTCTTTCTCGGGCTAAACAGCCCCAGTTCCCTCAGCCACTCCTCACAGGACTTGTCCAGGCCCTTCTCCAGCTTAGTTGCCCTTCTCCGGACCCACTCTAGCCCCCCAAAGTCTGTCTTGTGTTGAGATGCCAAAAGTGAATGCACTACTCGAGGTGTGGCCTCACCAAGGCCGAGTAGAGAGGGACAGTCACCTCTCTGATCCTGCTGGCCACGCTATTTCTAATACAAGCCAGGATTGCGTTGCCCTTCTTAACCATCTGGGCACACTGCTGGCACACGTTCAGCCGGCTGTTGATCAACACTCCCAGGTCCCTTTCTGCTGAGCAGCTTTCCAGCCACTCTTCCCAAGTCTACAGGGTTCCTGGGGGTTGTTGTGGCCCAAGTGTAGGACTCAGCCTTGTTGAAGCCCATAACGATTGGCATTAGCCCATCGATCCAGCATGGCCAGGTCCCTCTGAAGAGTCTTCCTACCCTCAAGCAGATCAACACTCCCACCCAACTTGGTGTCATCTGCCAACAATTATAATTGTAGTATATATAATGATGGGAAACATTTCCTTATGAACCTGTAAGTTATTTGAGTAAATAATGCTACAGGAGAGGTGGTTTGACTCAGAAAAGCTCAAGACTGTTAATGTCTTCCCATGTAGGCATCTGTTGGCACTTAGCACCTTTCTCTGGAGGCTGCATATGCCCCTTTTTGATTAAAACTCAAGATTTTCATTTGGAGGTCAAATTGACAGCTAAATCGCTCTTCAGACAGTGTAGAAGACCTTTAGGTCTGCGTGTGCTTATCCACAAATTTTGACTTGATCATTTTCAAAGCTGTGCAATAACTTCTGCAGTGAGTGCCTTTAAGTCATCACTTACCGGTGACATCCGTACAGTCGGTTGAGCTAGAACGTTTGTATGTTTGGAAGCAACCTCTCTAAAATATCATTGAGTACCAACGCCAGGTAAATGCTGCCTCTTCCATTTACGACCATTCTAGTGCACGTATTCTTTCTGTTCTATGTAGATAAAGTTTGGTACTGTTTTTATCAAATACACGCTGTTTATGCTGTCGGTTTTCCTCTTGCATCTTGCATCCTTCCTTTAGAAGGATGTCAGTGTGTGGCCTAGAGAAGAAAGAAATAGGTCTAGAAAACAGTGTGCCACCCTCCGGGCTAACAAAACAATCCATGGAGGGTGATTTTAGCGCATCACGTATCGGAGCATCCCAGCAGCATGGTGGGGTTCCTCTCGGTTCTGTAAAAAAAAAATAACCCTTTGCCTATAGGAGCTGAACCCCAGTTCCTTTTTAGCCATGTTCCTGCTGTGTAGTTTGAATGGCAAATTAAATGAGTGGTTTAGTTAACTTTCACTGCCTGATGATGAACTTCTGTCCTGGCCCTAGGCTGTCTGTAGCACAGAAGTAATCAGCAGCATAATACTGCTGGTGTTAACTAAAAAGCAGTGACAGTAGCATTTCGCTTAGAGACTCCTGGGAGTGTTCTCTAGTCAACGTTCACAGAAGAGATGATGTACTAAGTGCTGCTAACACGTAATTATTTGTTACCTGTTTCTCCAGATACCGTTAACCCCTTTTTTAACAACTTGTTTTAACTTTTTCCCTTAACGCTTTCCAAACCTTTAATACTGAACAAAACCAGGGAGACAGAAATGTCGGGTAAGAGCATTAAGAAAGAATGTGAAAACCACTTCTGCATTGCTGTTGACTACCCAGTGCTTTGAGAAATTTAATGGAGTACCCATTCATACTGCTTGCAAGAAAGCAAATCTAGCAGCAGTGAATGTGAGAACATCTGGAGTGCAAGCCAAGTATCTAGGTCAACAAACGACGGCTAAGTTGCTGCTTAAAAACGGTACAAGTTAAGGATAGTGGTTGATCCTTCTGCGGGATTATCTTAAAGTCGTACTTTTTTGTTGTTGTTTAGTGATTTAATTTATCTTTCAAGTTGCTGGGAGAACACAATTTTCAGCTTCAGCAGCTTTCCGCATGCTATTAGCCTATGGCTAAGGCAATTTTATTGATCTTATTATTAATGTGCATCAGAAAGTAGGATTGCAACAAATTTTGTCACACGGGAGCAACATGTCTTGAGAGATCCTTGCAATAAAGGATAACGTGCCTTTGATGTCTGAATTGCTCCAGAGAAGAGAGGTTTTGTTTAAATTTAAATAAAGCTCTGGTTACGAGGTGTTTAAATCCTTTATAACTGCAGCTTACAGACTTTTTCGTCTGTGCAGTCTGGGGTTATTCTCATGCTAGTAGACGACAGATCAGAGTAGAAGACATGTATGTCTGCAGCGGAGTATTTTACTAGAGGTGTAAGTGTATTAGGTTGTATGAAAAGAGAAATGGTGAAAGTGAATGAGGGAATTCAGCCGAGTAATAATGGACAGCAAAAGTAGTTTGACAAGCATGATACTCTTTTGATATCCATATTCTACGGTTGTTCAGGTTAGGCAAATGCCAAGTTATTTTTAGGAGGCTAAGAGCTACTTTACATCTAAAAATGGAAGTGAATATGAGTAAAATTAATACAGTTGCCTGCAGTAGAATCTTATCTGTTTTTATTTAAGTATATTGAAAAGTGCCTTGCTATTATTTTAGTCTTGTCCTCCAAATAGAAAATATAACTGTGCTGTAAAAATAATTCCAGCTTGGGTTTTCGGGCATTTTAATCATATAGACATAACATAAGGAGGCCGTTAGAATCATTACATTCTGATGGAGAAAGAATGCAGGAAGATAGGTAAGAAAATAGGGGCTACAAAATGTTAATGAAAACAGTGTGCTATAGCTGTCCTCCCATTGAAGTACCTCTATGGAACCCCCTATTTAAGTGAGTAGGCTTTATTTTCAAAAGTAAATGATACAAAATTCTGATTTCAAGCTATAGCATGTGTGTCTTATTCCTGTCTTACCCGTTAATTGTGCTTCCTTTAATTTTTTTATAGCCAATTTTTATATAGATTCTCATCACGAAGTGGGATGTAAAAAAGATTGCACAGCTGGGTATGTCCAGATGAGCACACATTTCCTGCCTTGCTTTCTCCACATGAAAACAAGTCAGCAGTGGAGCTGGACTCCACGTTACAGAAAAAGCTAGCTCACTTTTTAAGCATTCATGAATTATTAGAAAGAAGCCTCTTGAAAATCTCCTTTTTTTTTTTTTTTTTTGGTAACCTTAAATAAGGAAAAAAAATGAAATCAAAAAGTGCTCAAATGAATAGAACAAGCTAAAATTAGCAACCAGCTATTGCCTGTTGTTCAGGGCAATGTGCAGCTGACAAGGGATGTGCTGACAGACAGCAGACAATTGCCACTAATAGTCCCCACAATGGTGAAACTAAAGGCAGTATTATCTGGCTTCTGTACTGGAGAAACCTCAGCATAACATATATGATGTAATCTCCAGAAAAGTCCATGCACTCCAAACCTCTTTTGTCTCTTCAGAATTTTCAGGTAATTCCAAATTTGTGGCCTTGATGATACTGTTCTTCTCACGGAGAACTGCCTTGTTTTTGTCAATCTGTGCATTAAGCCCCACGGTTTGGTTTTTTTCCCCAGAGACTGAGAGCTGTGTGGTATCCTTATGGCATGTGCTAGAGATGATGGGGATGAGGCTTCCCAGGAATGAATTCTCACCTCTCAGGACTGAGCTGCAAATTGAGAGTAGAGGGAAAGACAGAAGCATGTAGTGTGTTAAAAAGCTTCACCGAAGAAACTCAATTCTGGGGCATGCGATTCAAGACTGGTGTTTGCCATCAATTACAAATCACTGTCATGTAAAAGGGCCTTAATTAGATGAAAAAGAGAGTTTCAAGAAAGCTTCAGTATCTCAATAATTGCCTTTTGAATATAAGGCTTAAAAAAAAAAAAAGTGTAATCAAAGCATCTCATAAGAACAGCAGACTTTTAGTTCCTCCAGACCACAGCTACGTGCCATCATCTATGTGCCTCTCAGCAGCAGTGTTGATGGGTTCCATTTCATTGCCTTCAGGGCAGAAAATCTTCTGTTTATTTCTACACTTCATTTTCATAATATCTCAACAGATATTTTCCAAGAAATAAGAATGAACACAGATGAGTCCCAAAACTATGAAATCCTCATTTTACAGCAGCTGCCATTACCTCGTGTCGATCATCAGTGTTACTTAGCTGATGTTCAGCAGTCAGAAAAGTGCTTTGTTTCTTAATTTGGCTTTTACTTTTCAGTAGTCAGGGAGTCAAGTGAATGAAGTTGAACAAAATAAACTAAAATTAGTAACACAGTTTTCTTGCGGCGAGCAATGGATAACTGATTCAGGATGTGATGGGGGTAAGGAGACAGATCTCAGCTTTCAGTTTCCAATCTGTTTGTTTTATGTATTAGTAATTGGTCTCACTGACCACATAAACTGTTACCTTTCTGTCCTTACATGTTAATAACTGGTCTTACTGACCACATAAACTGTTACCTTTCTGTCCTTACATGTTAATACCTGGTCTTACTGACCTCATAAGCTGTTACCTTTCTGTCCTGGTGTTTTTGTTTTATTTGGACATCTTGGGCATGAGGATTTTTGTCAACGTGTTGAATGTGGAGCTTTTCTGTGTTTAGGAAATCCCACCTTTTCCTCTCTGGCCGTGTGTTTTGTTTATAAATTAGGAAGTATATAAGTGGAATGAAGTCTTTTTTTTTTTTGGCAGAGTGTGAAGAATGTGTATTTTGGGTGTACTCTAAAGCAAGGTTCTGGCTCTCCATTTGTTCGTACTACTCCTTGGCCAGCCCTTCTGAAAACCAAAGAGTTGGCCTTTTGCTTTGAGCTTCTGACCTCAGGCTGCTTCTGCAGCCCACCTGCCTTTGGTACCCCCCTTCTGTTGGCTGCCTCCTCCTATTTGCAGGTGCTTCTGTTTGCTTTCCTGCATCTTCCTGGTTTCTTCCACGTGGCTCCTCACACCTTGGCATTGCTAGATCGATAAGGATTTCCTGCTGGGAAATGGGTTCTGGTTTGATGAACATGTGCATTTTCAAATTTGCAAGTCTTTTCTTAGAAGCAGATGAGTAGGTCCCTGTGTGTCAGCACAAGCAGAGCTTGAGGGCTGGGATTATCTTCTTCTGAAAAAAGGAGTTTCTTGTCTGCCTGCCATGTTCTGAGCCTTGTCGCATAAACCACGTGTTGAGATAAGAGCCAAAATGTTAATTTTAAGATGTAAAATATCTCTAGTTTCTATTGAGGGAAATGGTTGTTTCTGGAGCATTCTGCTGTGCATATGATGACACATGTTCCATCTGAGTTTATGTATTTCCATTTTTAATTCCACTGTGCTACATTAAGTAGAAAATCATCTGGCCAAATGCCGACAACTGCAGAATGGCACCAAGGAAGTTGGGTTAAAGAAGCAATTTGAGGAAACGGGACCTATTTTAGATAGAGAGAGGCCCTGAACCGGGGACCGCAGCACAAGGGAGGGACCAGCGAGTGGCATACGGGGAGTCAGACAGAACTGATGGTTTGGTTCCGCGGAGAAAGGCAGCAGTACGTGAGGAGAGCGGGACTATTTCTGTCCTTGGAGATGAGAGGCTGTGTGAAGGTGCAGCTTGGCCAGCTCCGAGCAGTTGAACGGTGCCATCTTCAGCTGAGCTTTTAGAGGCAGAGACCATTCTTTTGGTGTGTGTTTGGCCAGTGGGAAACCTACTGGGGTTTTAATTTGCTGACGGAGCTTTTGTGTGCTAACCACAGGCAATAACTCTTGTGCAGTTATTGCTGTCAGGCTAAGAATCCGAGGTGAGTGGTCTTCAGGAGAAGGCACGACTGTATGGATTAAGCAGCTCATTACAGGCAGATTTATTTTCAGAGCTGTTATATATTACAGTTTAACTTGCAATTAAGGTGTTTAAATCTACACAGAAGCATTTAAAAGCAGTCTTTAGTAATAGCAGCAGGGATACAAAGAAGCATTGGATTACTATGTACCCAATGCAAGTCTCCTTGCTGTAAAATTCCCAGTGACTATGTGGAGATGGGGGGATCTGTACAGGAAGGCTTTAGCTTCAGGGCAGTATCTGTGGTAGCATCTGGTTTGGGAAAGAGCAAAAGCATGTTGTTCAGAGATTTGCATCTTCCTGCAAGGCTTCTGTTAAAAGGAAACTACTGAAATAGGAGTACTTGAATAGGTAAAATAATTTTGATCACTGTTTTTGTATAAATAATACTTGGGGTGTATACTTGTCTCGAGAAATTAAGGGTCTCACAGAAATAAGTCTCATACTTTATGAATTCCTGGGGTCACAGTAGAGTGCTTCTCTCTTCATCTGCAGAGATGCTCAGTGGCCAGATTATCCTGTGTATGCTATACACTAATTTCACACCTAATCGAAAGCAGGGAGAATCTGAACAGTCTTTTTGCACTCTGAAAAACACATCTCTATTGCCATGGGAGTTTGGGAGAAGGATTAAAACTTTCCAAAAGAAGAGGGAAATACCTGTGATTTCAGTGCATTTTTAGCAGAGGAAAGACATCTGAACTGGTGGTACCACAACTTCTCTGTCTAAAGGGTGTATTCTGGTTCATTATCCTGCTCTGTTTTACACTTGTAAGTTCATTGGCTTTGATTTTAAGATTAAATGAGCCTATTTATGACTGCATAAGTATGGTCATCAACTGCACTTTGTGTCCTCTTTTTTTTTTTTTCTTTTTTCCCCTTTGGTATATAGCAATGCACAAGTTCATACATTTTAAGTTTATGATAATACCTCATTTATATATATCCCCATGTTTCAAAATTAAACACGTGACATTGCTTCTGCACATTTCTTCATTATTACATACTGTTGATATTGTGGGATTTCTTTCTGTAATGTAGCAGTAATATGACAAACATTTCTGTAGCAATGACAGATTTTCAGTTGTTCTTATCATAAGTGCTTTGGGCTTTTTAAAATGCGTGAGACCAGAAAAATAAAAAAAAAGTGTGTTCAATTTTTTTGAAAAACAAGCAAGGCTTATTCTCCTCAATGGTCTCTTCAGAAGAGATGGGTGTAAGAAAATAATTCTGGTAAACTTTGCCTTAGTTGCAGGCACGTAACATTATGATAGGTCTCTGAACAAAAGAGTTTTTTCTTTTCCTCTCATGGATTTAAAATTGGCAAAGGTTTCTCTCTCTTTTGGTGTTACATGCCCTAGGAATTATTTTTTTAAAGGAGACTGACCTCCAAGGAAAAGTTCACATGATGCATAGATTATAATCTGAACCTAGACTGGTTCTGTAAGAACCCTGGGGGTTCTGCAACACCCTTCTCAGTTGGTGATGGCCGAGTGGGATGACCTGATGGTGAGAGTGAAAAATCAGAAAGCAGTGGAATCATCAGGGCAAAGGGGTACAAGGAGAATGCCCAGCTTTCCTCATTTCCTTCCCTGTTCTTACAGAGATGTTTGTTGTACTGAACTATAATAACAGCTATTTAGTGTCTTGAATTCCTTATGGGTTATTTTATTAATACCCAAATGTCAAAAATACCGAGGTCACAGAACCTGTTAGGACAGTAGGCAGGTTTAGAAAGAAAAAAAGCCATTACTTGTAGGCTGTGGATGCCTCTTCACTGTACTAAGAATATGTTTGTTTTACAGTAGGATCACGATACTCCTTAAAGGAAACTTATGTTGCTTTAAGCAAGATAATTTAAGTTTTTAGGCAGCACATCAAGTGATAATAAAATATGTTGTCTGCACATTTTTATTTTTATTTCTTAAAATACAGTTCTTCTATTTGTGAAAAGTGTAGTTGTGTGTTGGGGTTATTGCTGCTCCATACCTTGTAGTGTGGAATGCAAAAAGATTGATATTTTTTGTTGTACGAAGTAAGTCAGAAGTTTTCAAATCTAATATCTGAATAATAGTTCAAGATGAATGTGTTACTCCTGATTCTCTAGAACATGGCTCTGACAAATACTGGTGGAACCAAAGGAGAGGTATCCTTAAAATGTGACTTTTAAAAAATTAATTGTTGTCTTGCCTGTGATTATGTGTATGTAATATTATTCCATTAGGAATAAATATTACTAATGTCTTACAAACTCGTTCATAAAATTTCTTGCTTGTACCACATGCAAAATTTAATGCAGAAGTGGGAATTACTACTTTTTCTTTTTTTTTTTGTGAGATCATTTAGATTTCACAAAACTGAAACCAGAATTTTGTACTTCCATAGCATCTGTTAAGCTCTGACGTTAATAATGGGGTATTTATCCAAAGATAATCAGGTCAGGTTTTTATGAGGCAGGCAAAGATTACCAAGAAAAACTGCACGTAGCATTCTGGAAACAAAAAAAAAAGGTAGATAGACGATGCTTTGGCAATTAAAAAAAGATGTTACCAGCTGTTTAATAGATTGGTCGCTGGGGCTCTAACGTGAGCTAATTAACTCTACCTTGCATAAGGTGAATTATGCTTCCACTCTTTGGGTGCTACTAATGAAAGGCCCTTTAGGAAAACGTAGAATGGACTGTAGGATCAATTTTGGAGTCTGTCTGGTGCTGTTTACTTGAGCTACCACATTACCTTATGCCACAGGGAGTCTAAGGAAGCAAATAACAATCCTTTATTCAGACATCCGTAAACACAAACATGCAGTACATGCAGTTTGAGTCTACCTCCAGAGCGTTAATGGTTTCTTAGTGTCTGCTGAGAAAAGTTTCAGAATCTGGAGACTTCTGGTCAAATTGTAGTAAATTTCGGCATGTCCGGGTCTTCTGATAACTTACTTCCCCCAGCAGAAAAATAGAGCTTAATTTACAGAATCTCATAGGTGGGTTGGTCCTGATTACAAAAGAAGTTTTGAGAAGGCAGAGGAACTTAGCTGAGGTTTAGTGCCCAAATCATCGCTGGACAATCACTAGACCATCAAACAAGAAAGGGAGACTGCACAAAGAGAGAGGAGGGTAGAAATGCCCTGGGCCTAGCCTGCCCTCCCAGTTTAGAAAGGAAAGAAGAATAAAGCAGGTCAAGGCTCTGTGCTTTGGAGTTGCTTGAGAGGACTATTTTAAGCTTTTATGTCACGTTGGCTTTACATGCATCCAGTCTCCTGGTCTGAACTGGATGGCCACTGATGATACGTTACCTCTGCGTTACTGCTTTCTACTTGTGACAAATCCAGTGCTTTTATTCACTGTGAAAGTTCCCTGAGAAATTACCTGTAATTCATAACTAAAATGAATGAAAAAAATTAACTCAATAAGTAGAGTTCTGAGAGATCCAGTAAAGCTTGAAGTTTCTAAAAGGAACCATGTAAGCAATATAGTAATGTCTCACTCTGAATGTGTGACCTGTGACAAACAGAGGTAGCTGGGTGACAGTTACAGTAAGCAATAGAAAATATTGGAGGCAAACTTCTAAATATCAACGCTTTCATGAAGTTTTTATGGTACAGCTCTGCTATGAGTTGCTGAAATGAAACCGATTATTATTAGCACATCTTGTTTCTCCTTCCAGTGAGATGTGCTTTGCCGGGGATATGTGTGTCTTTCAAGGTCCCAAATTTCAAGATATTTTTGGTAGTTAAAACGTGAAACAAATCTTTTGTAATGCTGTTGTTCTTCTAAAGTGCCTGGCTGTCTTAGTTATAGCCAAGTTTAATCTTTTTACGATATTCTGCTGGATCGCATGGGAATCTTTGCTTTAATTAGTAAATTATTTTTCAGTTGTGCGCTTCCATAAACTAACCATGGTTGAGTTTGCATTGCATTATATACTCTGTCAAATTTGTGCTAGGAAACCAGCTCACCATCTGTGAAGGAAGGAAACCGGCCAGTGGTTAGGACTTCGTTCACAGAATCACAGAATGGTGGGGGTTGGAAGGGACCTCTGAAGATGATCGAGTCCAACCCCCCTGCCAGAGCAGGACAGAACTAGGGCAGATCACACAGAAATGCATCCAGACAGGTCTGGAAATTTCATCTCCAGAGAAGGAGACTCCACAGCCTCTCTGGGGAGTCTGTTCCAGTGTCTGTGACCCTGACAGTAAAGAAGTTCCTCCTCATGTTAAGGTGGAACCTCT
>JANHFZ010022067.1:0-57729 GCA_027560215.1 Halcyon smyrnensis | reverse complement strand
GGCGCCGTGACCCGCCCGGACAGAGACCGGCCCCGCAAGCTCGGCGAGCGCGCCCGGGGGTGCCGGTGGGGAGCGGGCTCCCGCTGCCGTCCCACTGCCCGTGCCGCGGGCGGCCGTTCCCGATGCGCGGCGGGTCACCGCTGTCCCGGAGAGGGGGCGGGGGGTGCGGTCCGGCGTTCACCCGGTGGCCGCAGGGCGTTGCTTGCTCTCGGTGCCACCCGCGCATCCCGAGCCGTTCCCCGGTGTTGCCGCATCAGGTGCTGCGTGCCCGTGGCTGTCGCAGCGGCGCAGGGACCACACCTATGGGGCACGGCACGGCACGGTCCACTCCGCTCCGCGGGAATAAAGAGGCTGACAGGTTTCCTTTGAAGGTGCGGGTCCGCCGATGCTCCCTGTGCTGACCTCTTTGGGGCTTCCATGCTCGGATCCAGCCCGTGCCTCGTCTGCAGGGTGCAGCCACTCTCCCCGGGCCCTCCCCAGAGGAGGCTTCGTAGGGCGTTCATCTAGAAAAGCGATCAGGTCTTTCATTTTGTTGATGGCTTTTTGCTGCCTTCATATAGCTCTTGTTTTTCCTTCTGAGGACAGCTTTGGCCCCTTGAAGAAAAAGGATAAACAAAGCACTGGAGTTCCATTATTCTTTTTAATGTACAGATGTGAACAAAATGCTCCAAAAAAGCACAAAGATCATTATTGCTGTAAAGAGAAATTCCTTTGTCAATCCAGATTCAATTGCTTTAATAAGCAATGTTATAGCTCTACACATCTTGCCTTTTCAGTCCTCAGACCACCATGGTGACAACAACATTACTGCTGCAGGTGGGGTTTCTCTTGTTCTCTACAAAGAGCTTATCATGCACTTTACTGATATGCAGGGCTTGTTCTGCTCCTCTGGGATCCAACAGGAACTTTCTCGCCTCTGTGGTAAAAAAATTCTCACACGTTGCTTTAGTTCTCCCCCCTAAATCCTTTCATCAGCCTGCTGAAGCTGAAAATGCTGTGGGTGGATGGAGTCTATGTGGCTGATGTTACAGGTAGCTGTGTCCTCTGACTTACCCAGCTTGGGGATGATCTTCCAGGACTCACTTGCCATGTTCTGCAGCATTATTGGGGTGATTGCTCTGTAATTCTGGTCAAATGACCCACGTGTCCTGAACCCATGCATTGAGCCCCAAGGGAAGCAATGAAGTCAGGTCTTGGGTGGACTTGTCTATTTTAATGGAATGGCAGAAAGAACATCTCAGCTATGTTGTCTCCCGTAGAACAAAGCCTCTTCCATCCCTTTCTTCAGATTGTGTCCCCCAGGCATTGTTTTAATTGTTTATTCCTTCTTCCTAGATTTCTGCCCCAGGATTTGTTCTTGCACATCAGGACACAGTGCTGGGATAGCAGATTGTCATCTAAGCTGCCCTTGTTAGTAGGGAGGTTTTTGGGACTGCATTGTGTCATTAGGGTATAAGATACCTCGGAGACCTTTACAACATCTGAAGCTTCACAGCTGGGGGGAGGTCTGGAGTGTGGGATTATGCAGAGAATTGCAGGAGCCACCTTGTGCTGACAGGTAACTCACCTGTAGATCTCGGAGCAGATACCACAGCAGCAGTGACTGAGCCCGCAGGTGAAGGGAGCCATCCTTGCTCCTGTCACCTAGCAATAGGCAGGCTTGGCTTTTGTGAAGGATGTTGTGAAAATTGAGGTATTTTCCTGACAGCGATTGTTTGAACTATCTATTGTGTTTCTGGAGATTCACAAACTCCTGGTTCCTTTCATGCTCAACAGTGCTGCAGTCAGAATTGGTGGCTAGTTTCTGACAATAACATCTGAAAACCCACAGTTTGCCTGTTGTGTCTGTTTGCAACCATTTCTGGTCTTTTCTAGGACAGCCATTCTAGTGGAGAAGCCAGGAGCATGAGTACACATGCTTGTGTGAGACAAATTGCTGTGGGAATTGTTCCCAACCTGAATTTTAAAACCCTAGTCAAAAGCTGTGTGTGACAGTGTGACAGGCAGGGCGGTAGCCTTTGAAGGAAGATGAGGAAGTACAGGCATATCTGTTGGTTGCAGTGTGGAGAAAACACGGGAAGGGGAGGTTAGCTGCGTCTTTTGGCTTTCTCAGTGGTTGCGGCAATGGCTTGGTATGGAAGTGTTGCTCTTCACTGTGCCTTAGGCTGTGCACAGCACATCAGACACCAGTAAATGTAGTGTTACTTCCCAGGTGTGTGCTGATGCTGGGATGCCCAGCTCAGGAGAAAACTTTGTGTGTCTGTTGAGAGACTTTTTATTAGTTCCTTTTCTTTGGTTGTTTGAAGGTATAGTCAAAATAGTTCCTGTCCTGCTATCCACAGTATGTTTTCCCATCCCTCAGAAAGAGAGGTGGAAGACTGGAGTGGTGAAATGCCTTGTCCTGGTTTCACAAAATATCTGTTAACAAAGCTGTTGATTGAATCAAAATCACCCAGTCTTTGTGGATTTGTCACAAAAACCTTTCCTATCCCAGGTAGAGTGGAGTTCCTGTAATTTTTCTTGGTGTGAGCCATGCCCATCCTGTTCAACCACCCTGTCACAGCCCACGAGCACCATGTCCGTGATGTCTCTGGCACCTCTAAAAGCAACGAGGCCTGCGTGGGGCTGGCGAGTGTGTTGTGTCAGGTGCAAGTGGGGAGAAAAGCCGTAGTGACTGACCAGACAGATTTTGGTAAACTGGCAGCCCTCAGTGTGGCATTTCTCACCGTGCCAGTCACAGCCGGCAGCTGGCCGTCCATCCCTGTGACTCCAGCCAGGGGTTTTTCCATGCTGTCATGTGGTGCGTTAGGAAAGAGGAGCCATCCAGGACTGATGAAACACTGTCACAATTAGCGTCTCTTCTTTTACAAGGGAAAGAGCAGTAAAGCCATACACCTGCCTCTGTGCTGCTCTAAATATGCCCTTGTGCTTTGTAAACAGGGTGAGCACTATTCCTGGCTGGATTTGGCAGCCTTCAGGAAGCTGCTGCCTCCCTTTCCTTCTGCAGCGTCACAATGAGAAATGTTAAGAGTTGCCCTGTTGTTCTGGGATCTCAAATGACCAGGTGATGCTTAAGAACATCAGGAGTAGAGTATGGGTGTCAGGGAAAGGGGCGTGGATTTGAAAGCTCGATCCCTAATGCCAACATGCAGAGTGACAGCGAGTGTTCAGCAAAAAGGCTTCCCGGCAGGGCAAGGTGTTAGGGGGCTGGTGGTCATTCACCAGGTTTTGGCAGAGCTGTGCTGGAAGGATGCTCCCAGCCTCGGCGTTGGGGAGCAGTGCCTGTGCCTGCAGAAATGAGTGCTCACGAAAGGTACCACAGCGGTGACAAGTGGGCTGTCGCTGGCTGCGTGGAGACATCTTGAGACACAGTCACTGGTGGAGATGAGGCTGGCAAGGCTGACAGGTCTGTGCCAGTGGTCAGGTGGAGCTGTGTGCAGCCACGGTCTGCGTAGCAGCTTTCACTTGCCCGAAGCTGTGATGTTGGTGTGTTGGGCCCTTTTCACGGCGGCTGGCCCCTGGGCAGCAGAGGTGGCTGGGGATCGGGCCTTGGGCACACACCCAGTTCTGCGGCACTCCTGCCGGGCTGGGAGGGAAGGTGGTCCCTGCAGGGCCTCTGGCTCCTTGTGCAGGAGGGTTTCTCGGTCTGCTAACAATGGCTGATGACACAGCCTGACACTGGCTGGTGGGGAGACGAGGTGGGTGTGGAGACGCACAAATGAGCCCTGGCAGGGGAAACAGTGCATTTATTGTAATCTGAGGCTGCTCTGGCAGTGAGCACTGCAGAAGCCTCTCTATTAAATCAGACTTTTTTCCTCATAACTGCTTCATTCTCTTCCGTTCTTGTTCCCCTGGCTCGTAACGTCTGTGTGCACTCCTGAACAGTGACAGAGCCCGTAGATGTGGTGTCATGTGGATTTCACTTATTGTACTTTATTATATTTTCTCCTCGTAGTTGGTGGGCAGGCGCCAGTAGAGCCCTTCCCTCTCCTGGGGGTGTGGGGGTGTCTGGCAGCCGGGCCCAGGGCAGGCCCCAAGGCAGCCCCCGATCCCCTCAATGAACGCCTTGGTCGTGCTCCAGCCATTGTGGACCTCACAATTTTGTGTACTAACAGAGTGAGCACTGAGCAGCCCTTCATGTCTGACACAGAATGACCATTTGTGTTTGTGGGCAGGCATATTTTCTCAGTCCGTATTAACAGTTTATTCAGTAATTGTCGAGTGCTTCAGTCTCCTACGCCCACGCCGTCTGTGCCTGTCTCCCTTTGCTTTCTTTCATCCAGTGCGCAGGGAGAGGCAGGACAGCATGAGTGCTTGCTGGTGCTCCCGCACTATAGTGAGAATGAACTCCAGGGCCTTTGGACAAGCAAGTTGCAGAGGTTTAAAGGGTATGGGCAAGACAAAAAAAACCAGAGGCCCACTCATGTTATTGAATTCAGGTAGGTGGACTCTTCCCCCCCCCCCCCATTTAGGCTAGGTAAAGCCTAGGAGGCTCTGCCAGGGGACCAGTTTTGTGGGAGAAAATCTATATACAGTTGACTGAAATACAAAGAAAGAATCTTCTTCTCTGTGTTTCTAACTGAGGCCCTGATTCTTCTAAAGCTGACGCCTGATACTATTGCTTGGTTGTCTATGTTTCATGTAGTGTTACTTAAATATTGATCATTTGCATCCACAGGAGCCATGGCTCAGCTGCTTGCCCCCTGTGACTGATGGGCTATAATCTACTGGCTGTGGTCACACTTCACTCTTTTAGGGGTTTCTGAGCTTAAAAATACAGTATTGTTAGTGAGACAACAATCAGATAGACACAAAAGGAGGGACAAGTACCCTGTGCTGGGGAGGGGAATCGGTGCTCATCAACAGCATTTGTTTGTGCTTGGTGTCTTCAACTCCAAAGCTGAGCATCACTTGGTTAGTGCCCATCGAGGAGAGATGCAGCACAGGCTGAGAGCTGGCCCGAGGACCAGGGACTTCCAGGCCAGTGTGCACCTGGTTGTCGTCCTGCCTCAGCTGTAGGAGAAGTGAGAGGTGGACATCGTCCCCCAGGTCACTAGTCAAGGCCGGTACCTATGTGTGCTGGTTGTGATCTGTTAAAGCTAGCTGTTTAAAGGAGCTGTGCAGGGAGGTCTGTGACCAGCAGCTTGCTCTCGCTCCCAGACTCCCCCTTAGACAGCAGGGTTCTGCTAGACCTCTGTGCTGACATGTTAGCTTAGGTCAGGGGAGAAGGGGAGCTGACCTCTGCTTGTCAGGGAGGATGGTGGGTGGGAACAGGGGAACAACTTGGCCGCATGCTTTTCCTGGTGCACGGCTCGGCTCTTGATTGGCATCGAGCTGCACTGAGCGAGGAAGGTAAATCCCTGCTGCTGGGACTTGGGTTGCTGGTCATCGGTACAGCTGTGGGAAGGCCCTTGCCTGGGAAGCCAGGAGAGATCGAGGCTCTCCCGGCTGCGCCAGCGCTGAGCTGCAGCTGGGCTGAGCGCGCTGTGCATTCTGAGCCTTTCCCCACCCAGTTTCTTTGTCTCCACTGTGTGAGGATGAGATTGCTGTAAAAATGCATGCTGCTCTCAGGGCTTTGGCTGCTGCAAGCTGCAGGGGCACGGGGGAATCTCTCGCAGCCTTCTGTTGCCAGGGAGGAAGCTGTAAATTACCACCACTGTGGTGATACTTCCAGAAATCACCCCCGGGGCGGCTGATGAAGAACAAATCCAGTTACCTGTAGAGGACTTAACTGTGCATGAGCTTCGCAGGGTGAGGCTGGCATGTGAGCCTTACTGAAGTGTACAGCCAGCTGTGGTCCAGGCTCGGACTGTGGAAGGGGGCTGTACCCACGCACAAAGCCTGGACTGTGAGCACTCGGGGGAGTAGAGAGGAAAGAAATGGGAGCTGGACAGCTGGAGGGTTGTTGGAGGTGTTTTAAGCAGTCAGGAAGACAAGATATTCTCTTATGTCGCCGGAATACTTGGTAGCTGTGTGTGCTATCAGGCTGTTTGCCCCTGTGCTGCCTGCAGTTGGTGTTTGGACTTGCACAGGTGCAGAGCAGGATCTCAGCCTTCCCAGTTCCCAGAGTCCATTTTCCTCCATCAGTGTATTCTGGGTTGCCCAGGTCCAAAAGTTTGAACGCAGGAAGAGCATAAGAGCAGTTGTGGTCCAGGTGCTCCTCCACTGTCCAGCTGAGCTCCTTTGGAGAAGGCTGCTGGCCACTTAGGTCAATAGGAAGGAGACCAGAGAAGGTGGTGATGAGACAGGAATGCAGTTCAGTGCCTCCTGGGTCTTGTGTAGACCTGTGACATTGTGAAATGGTTCAGAAGGACTGCCCTGAGCACTGCAGGGGAGCGACAGATTCCAGCAGTAGATGCATCATCTTCAGGGCTGCCTGTCCTGTGGGTGGTCTTTGCAAGGTGGTATCAGATGAGAGGGATATAAATTGTCTCCTTTAATGAAACTTATTTTGCATGGCATTTGGATAAGACTTAAGTACATGCCTTTAGTAACAAACTTGCTCTAAATACTAGTGTACAGCTTATGCTGCCTGCAGAGTTATCGGCATAGTGACCTGGTGTAGGAAGCTTCTGACTTCACTCTGTATACTTTACAGAAGCATGTTTGCCATGTCCCTAGTGACTCTCCTTCATACTTACTCCGCCTCAGTGGTGTTTCTGGCATCACCTGTTCCTTTCAGAAACAGCCCTACCAGTTTGATTTTTTTCAGTCCTTGCTCTTATCTGGTTGTTTCAAGTGTTGGTACAGATGTGAACTTTCGGCAGTACCGGCTGTTGGGATGACCTGTCTGATGCAGTCGGAGAGCACCCATGAAGGGCAGTGCTGGCTGCTGAGGAGTGTGTGTATAGCCTGCTGCTGCTGACTGCTGCATTTTTTCCTTCACAGAGTGATCGTCTTCTCATTAAAGGAGGGAGAATAGTCAACGATGATCAGTCATTCTACGCTGACATTTACATGGAGGATGGCCTCATAAAGTAAGTATGGAACTTCTGTTATCTCAGTTGCCCCTCAAATCAGCTTCAGGTTTCATGGTTATTGTTTTTTTGTGGATGTGGTCTGTACCCAACTTGCCAGCCAGTAAAACTTGGTAGCCCACTCTGGTTAGAAGCTCATCTCTCTACAGTGAGTGTGAGCACACGAGTGATTGCCTGATATGTTTGTGCAGTAAATCCATTGACTGAATTGCAGTCAGGCTGGTGACTTCGTGATGCAGTATCTGTTGTACAACAAAGCTGCATCTAATTCAACCAGGAACAAGATTTATCTTTGACTCCTGTTTTGCCCTGTGTTAACAGTATTAGCACGAATGACCCCAAAGATCCCATTTGTCAGCACTAACAAGGACAGTGTTCTGCTGCAGGTCGTCTGCATCCTTGAGATTTCCAGGAATTGCAGGCAAAACTCTGGGTCCCCCAGCTGCTTCATGTGTGCTTCCAAGGTTCAGTGGTTTAAAGGCTCCGTTGTTTAAAGGCTGCAGTTCAAATGTGGCAAATGTATTGTGCTGGGACCAGCTCCAAGCTGGGTGAATTGAAAGAATCATGATAGTTTATAGCAGAGAGACTTGAAAAGGCATTGCTTGCTCTGTGGCAAGAGGAAAATCCCCAGCCTTCCTAGGACGGTGTATTTTAAAAATCCAGCAGCAGAGAAATACTTCAAGAGTGAGACTGTATTTTTATGAGGCTGTTCTTAGCTGGTGGACAAGAACATTTGTGATCGACTAGTACTCAGGCAGGGATCAGAGCCAGCTTCAGGTCTTGCTATGGCACAGACTTTCTGGGTATCCTTGTGCAAATCACTCTGTCATCTGCAGCCTGGAGGTCACAGAATTTCACTGCCTTGTCAGTGAAACACTTTTGCGAGTGTATTCAGGTAAGAATACAGTGAGCAGCGTAAATCCTTTGGTGATGGATTCACCTTCATAAAAGCTGTGGAAAGAGCTTCTGGTTCATCGCTGTGAGGACACTGGAGCAAGCAGTTCTGTGGACAGAACTTTTGTTATTCTAAGGAAAAAAACCCTGCAAAATGGCTAAGGTTGAGTGAAACACAGAACTGGAATTTGCTCCTCATTTACCTCCCCAGTGTGCCAAGGAAATCAGAAGTTTTCCAATAGAACCAACTTGTCTTTTATCTTGATTTATCAGGGAAGACTGAGGAAGGCTTGATGAAAATAGGATTTCTGAAAGAAGAGATTTGAAGGCTGAGTGCTACATATGGACAGATAAAGGGATTGGGAGGGTGGGGGGCTGAGTGAAGGGAGTCCTAAGGTCCAGGTGACCTGGCCTGCAGGAGGGCTGGTTATGTCTCTGGAGGCGATTGTTGTGTTGTAGAACAGCACAAACTCCAGAGGACTGTAATGGTGTTTTAGGTTACAAGTAGATGTATACTGGAACTTTTTACATTTCCTGTTTTCAGAAGATACTTTTAGGTACTTGAGATTTTAGCTGCCTTCACTGCAGTGTGGCCCTGCTTATAGCAATATATCTTTCAGGGGCAGGAAGGAGACAAGGTGGGAAGGGAGGTCCTGGGGAGGGGAGAACTCTGTCCTCCTTGGGAGGAGAATGATCTCGGTGTTCCAGGCTGTTCTGTGAGCCCAGCTGGACTGCAGCCAGCCGTGCTGTGTGCTTTGTGAGCTCCTCGCCAGGTCCCCGAAGGAGCGCTTCCCTTCACCCTCAGGCCTTGGTGCTGTGAGCAGCATTGCAAGTCCCTGACGAACCCCGAGCTGGCCTGGCAGCTGTGGCATTACAGTGGGAAATCATCTTTCTCAGTAATAAGCCTCAGAGTTGAGCCTTACTTAAGGTAGGCAGAAGGACGGGGGAGAGGGGAGATTAGGGGTGCAGCTTACTGGAAGCAGGGCTGGTGTTGGGTTCTGTGAGCATGCACCCTGGTGCACAGGTAGGGCTGCTCTGCTGGAAACACTCACAGGGTAACATCTGGAAACATCTGTGGGATTTGAAATGTCATAGGCAGCTTCCTCCCATACACTGCAGAGATCTGCATGCACATCAGACTACACTCGCCAGCTACCCCAACCCAGCCTGCCCC
Source organism: Halcyon smyrnensis (assembly GCA_027560215.1). Classification (NCBI taxonomy): domain Eukaryota; kingdom Metazoa; phylum Chordata; class Aves; order Coraciiformes; family Alcedinidae; genus Halcyon; species Halcyon smyrnensis. Next base: position 48,684 of record JANHFZ010022067.1, on the reverse strand, counting down.
AGACAGCAGGTGCCACCACAGACACCAGTGTAACAGCCGGACAGATGGCAGCCACCCCTGGACTATGCAAATGGAAGGTTTAAGCGAGCCAGACAATCCTGCATTTTGCTGCAGAGTGAGGTGGTTTCACTCTGCTGGCCCCTGGAAGCCCAGCTCTGGGAGCAGGAGTTGACCTGTGTGCTCCAAGATAAACTGCTCACTTACTGTCTTTTTGCTGTTTTTTCTTTGTGTGTGGCTCACCATCTTGGTTTGATCTCATCAGGCAGATTGGAGACAATCTGATTGTCCCTGGAGGGGTCAAAACCATAGAAGCCAATGGGAAGATGGTGATCCCTGGAGGAATTGATGTCCACACTCACCTGCAGATGCCATACAAGGGGATGACTGCTGTGGATGACTTCTTCCAAGGAACGAAAGCAGCCCTGGCTGGTGGAACCACCATGATCAGTGAGTGCAGCAGGCAGGTCCTGCACACAACAGCACCCAGCACTCTTGAAACATTGCCCATTTACTTCTTTTTCTCTGCTTTTCTCAGTCATCTTTGTTTTAAAGGCCCATGACAGTGCTCTCCTGTTTTCCGTCATCTCTGTCAATGCAGTCTGGAGAGTGAGGATTGAGATGAATCATTGGGATCCTTAGTAGTAGTGAAATGGTGGGAGAGATTTACATAGGACCCCTTGCAGATCCCGTGTTCTGCAGTGCTGCATTGTCTGCAGCCACTGATGCCCCTGGGACCCTCAAAAAGGAGCAATGGCATAACTTTTTTTCCCTATTAAATAAAAATAGGGCAGCATGATACTGAGATGACTCCGACTAGAGGAACAGAGCCACATCCTGGCATCCCACACGGCTCAGAAATAAACAGTACTAATGAAAAAGGAAAGGGAATTCTGAGGCCCTTCCCCAGAGACGTCCATAGCTGTGCACTGGTTTGAGGTCCAGATTTTGCTGCTGTGCAGTGGTCACAGCTGAGTGCACTGCAGGGTTTTATGGGATGCAGGGGCAACTGTTGATCCTTCCAGTAAAGGACTGGGTTTCTTGTCCTTCTCCACCGGTTCACCTTCCCCATGGGCCAAAGGAATAAGTTGTGTGAAATGGACTGTGGCAAGGCATGAGGGTTACACAGTGGGCAATAAAAGGTGCATTAGTATTGCGGTGTGGGACGAGGCTTTGTGCTAATAGGGTGGAAGTGGGAGTGAGGAAGAACAAGGACCTCCAGCTTTCAGCTAATTTCTCAGCAGAAGCCTGTAAAAGCCCTTGGTCCCATGCCAAACACCATTAAGCAAAGGCTCTGTGTGCTTCCCTACCGAGAAGTGCACTTTGAGGAGCCAGGCACGCCGTGGGGAGGTGATGGGGACCTCTTTGGAGCGTCTCTGAAGCCGCTGAGGAGATAAGCCTGGGATTGTGAAGATGGCCAGCAGCGTGCAGGGCTGTGGTGAGGTGTCCTGGTCGGGGAGCCCTTGCCCACCCGTTGCCCTGCTGTGCCTCTGCAGTGGACCATGTGGTGCCAGACCCTGAGTCCAGCCTGGTGGAGGCATGGGAGCGGTGGCGGGAATGGGCTGACGGCAAGGCCTGCTGCGACTACACACTGCACGTGGACATCCCACGCTGGAGCGACCGCGTTCGGCAGGAGCTGCACACCATGGTCCACGAGAAAGGTTTGCTGCCCGCTGCTCCCTCCCACGGGCCTCGGTGAGCTGCGGTGGGCGAGGAGCAGCCGTGCTGTGGTCTGTCCTCTCCCTGCGAGCGCCCGCTGGGATCTGGCGCGGCCGTGAGCGGCAGTTGTGCCTGTGGGCGGGCTGATGGGGAGGGCAGCTCAGGGCACGGGACCTCCAGGAGGGAGAGCCCCAGCTCACCCTGCTCTCTTCCCTGCTCTGCCCCAGGAGTCAACTCTTTCATGGTGTACATGGCCTACAAGGATTTGTACCAGATGTCAAACACTGAGGTGAGACCCCCCCTTTGCCACCTTGGTGGTGTTGACGTGAGGGGCGGCGGGGGTACAGCAGCCGTGCTGGGCACAGGTGGCTGGGATGGGGAAGGCAGCCATGCTGGGCACAGTTAGTGCCAAGACCATGCACAGACCAGGGCAACCTGGCTGCACCATAGTGATTTTTTCTTGTCTCTTTCAGCTGTATGAGATATTCAGCTGCCTGGCAGAGCTGGGTGCCATAGCTCAAGTTCATGCTGAAAATGGGGATATAATTGCCCAGGTAACTAAATACTCTTCTGATATGCAAGGACTGGACACCTCTCCCAGGCAGGCTGGGTGTGGGGCATTAGCAAAATGGCTCATGGGTGTCTTTTGAAGGTGATCTCTCTGCTGCTCAGCAGCAATATCGAATTTACCAAGATTTTGTGCTGTATGTGACGCATAGGTGAATCTGAAATAGCGAATTAGCCATTTTGTAAATGGAAGAGAGTGGGACATCAAATATGGTGTGTTCACTCCAACTACAACTCTTTCCACGTGGAGAGATGGAGGCCTTTGCCTTGCACATAATCAGCTAAGAGAGTTAAAGTGTATTGAAAAGTGCTGTGGCAAGAGAGGAATTTTCTCCTTGCCGTAAGCAAGCAGCCGGCTAATGGAGCTGGATTTGCAAGAGAATTGTTAAGAGGGATTTGGTTTGGTGGGTAGTCTGTGTTGGCCTGCTGTGTTGCAATTGGTGCTGGATGGGAGGAAGGCCAAACATTTTGCTTTTTATTAAGACAGAGAAAACATTGCTCAGTTCTGCTGTGCAACTGCTTGTTTTTTACTCTCTCTCATTCCTGGGAGTTGAAGGGAGGGTGAACAAAGAGGTCATTCTTCAAACATCCTCTCAGACTACAGGAATCATTTTTTCTTTAGACATTTTAGAGCTGCAGTACACAACTGGATGACTTTCATATGAAAACAGTGGTCAGAGGAACAGTATTGGCTGGAGTTCATCTCTACTTCACCACCAGCCTAACTACAAAATGCCCCAAAACTATTAGCTGGTAGCACTTAGCAGCCTTGCTCGCATACAGACACACACAGAATTATCCATGGTCCTTAATTAATACTTGGGATAATGTTGATACAGGAACCAGCACCCCACACCACCAGCTTCTATAGAAACTGATACAGGACAGGATTTAGCACTTGTGGATTTCCAAGTAATCATTAAATAATAGCACTGGGGACCCAGGAGTAACCTTGAGAGGAGAATTTTTTTTATTTGCTTTAATGATTTTTTTATCAATAGCTTCTACTCGGACTGCTTGCTTTTCAGCAGGGGAGACAGGAAAGGCCTTGGAAAGGGACTGTACACATTGAGTGCTGTACGTGGAGCTGGGGAGTTTTGTACCCTGTTTTTACCTCCATGCTGTGCTTGTTTCATTGAATAGGTTTAAGTCAGTGCCTGCGCTCCCTCCAAGCCCTCCCATTACCCCGTCCTTCCTCTCAGACCCCTTGAGAGTGCAGCAGCCTCTCACTGTGCACGGTGGTCCCAAAGGACACAGGCTGGTGGCAGCCCCGAGGGAAGGGCTTGACACAGGAGGGATCTGCTTTTCTGTGTGGCCGATAGTTTCACAGTCTCGTAACATCCCTCTGTCTTTTTGATGTCCTAGGAACAAACCAGAATGTTGGAGATGGGAATAACCGGCCCCGAGGGCCACGTGCTGAGCAGACCTGAGGAGGTAAGATGCAAAGAACAGTACCAGCCTTTCTGCACTGAACACCTTTCCCCATGGGTCGCAGCAGGGCTTAGTGTATGTAGTGGGGCTGAGCAGGCACCGTGTGTGTCTGTGGATGCATCCATGGGTATCCATTTATACAGGCACATTTGTCTTGTTCATCATCAGCTCAAGAAAGAGTGACTTGCACATTTGTGACAAACATATTTCAGTCTTGCTCAAGTCCCCTAGACGAGGGCTGCTGAGTCCCCAAGAGATTATTCAATCAACAAAGAGGTCTGTGTGGCTGTAGCAGAGTTTGGGGCTGGTTTGGTGGAATTTTTCTGGTATAGGTGACTCTGTGGGTGTGAGAGGCCTGAGAAGAATCAAATGGTGAGTTTTAGTTCCTCAGAAAATTCACTGTTCACGTCTGAGTGCAGACAGATTCCAGCCTCTTCCTGCTTAATCTCTGCTTAGGGTCTAAAGTGTGTTTCAAACTCAGATGGACAAAGCCATTGGTTGAAAGAGTGGGAGGGAAGGAGAGGGGAAATTCCCTGGTTACAAATCATTGTCAAGACACTAATTAGATTACTTCTAATTTTAACTTGCAGGGTATTTTTCTGTTTGGTCCATTAATCTGTGTTGAGTCTAATTTTAGATAGGTTTTCTTGAGATAGCTCCCTGCTGAGAGGTACTTTTAACTTTCCACAGCACATGGAAGAAGAAAACAATAGGCATTTGCTGCAATAGCAAAGCTAAACAAAGGAGTACAGGGATGCATCAGTACTTCAGGGTCTGCTGGAAAAAAAATCATTTGGCTTAAATGAAAAGAGTAAGAAGTTGACTGTATTATGGCTGGTAGTAACGTGCGTAGTGTAGTGTAATACAGTGCTTATTCTCTTTAAAGTATGAGAGTGCAAAGCATTTTCCCGTCCAGGGAAGAGACTCAATGTCAAATACAGTAGACCAGAGTCCCTCTGTGTGTAAACTGCAAGTTATTTTTGTGGCTCTAGACCTGTTGCCACTAGTTGGCAAGATAACCTGCAGTTATAGGGTGCTATGGTTGTGCCAGGGTTGGAGGATTGTCCTGTTATCATAAGGCAGTGCTGCGGTTCATGTCCAATGTTGGTAAAACATTGAGTGTTTCATCTTGAAATGCTGTTAAAGCATAAAGCTACTGAGAACAGACAAGATGGCTCAAGATATCATCTATTCAGCCAAATCTAGATGTCATTGCCTTTGAAAATAAACAGCATCCCTCTTCCAGAACATACTCTAGCTGGGAAGCTGTTAGGTAGAGCACACATGACCCTGCTGCCCCCATAAACCCTGCAAAGTATCTGGAGAGTGGTTCAGAGCTCTGTGATTCTGCTCTGACCCAGAGGGACCTCAGAGGGGATTAAAGACATGCTCTTCTGTCAGGTGATGGTGGTGATTTGGTAGGGCAGGATGGTGCTGCTCCAGATTGTGACCTGCTGTGAAGGGTATTTGGTCATGGCTGTTTGCTCCTGTCCACAGGTCAAACCTTGTCAACTAGTCGAGTCCATAAGTGCACTGATAAAAATGTTTTCTTGTTTAAATTCCCATTTAAAGAGACTTTAAGCAGAAGAGAAGAAACTGTTTTCACTGTGCAGCAAATAGACACAGAGGTACGAGAGGTGTTTGTGTGTTTGGATGCAGGGTCTGCTTCTCCAGCTCCTGGGAAGAGCAAAGCCTGCACGTCCGCAGGCAGTGCTGCGCTCGCTGTGGCTGGCAGTCCTGGCCTCCCCCGGGAGCTGGCTGATTGGTACATTGTCTTTTTAAGGCTTCTGTTTGGAACTTTCTCATGCTGAAGCTTGAAGCCAAACTGTAGAGCAAACACTCAGAGAATCTCTGGGGCTGAGCACGGGCTGATGTAATAGTCCAAAGATATCCCTTGTGATGGAAATCCACCCTCTGCTCACAGCTGGGCAGTGAAACGCAGGGTGGGTGTCAGCAGGCTGGGCGAGCAGCAGCTGCATCGCCGAATGGCCAGACCCTGATGCGAGCGGTGTGCCAGCGCAGAGCTGGTGGCACCCCAGCCGCAGCCGGGGTGACATTTGGTTAAACCCAGTGCAGCTGCTGGAGAGTCTGGAGCCGTGAGGTGGAGTGAGGGGCAGCCCCTTTCAGCCTGTGAGCCATGCTGTCAGGCGCAGGCAGCAGTCCCTGGGCTTGTCTGGCTGTCAGGAGAGCTGGAACCAGGCTGTGGAAAAAACAGCAGATACATTTCTGCACTGGCCCCCGAGCACAGTCCAGGCACCGCTGCCCTGCCGAGCGTTGTGTGGCTTAACCCCTTGGGTTGGGCTGGGCCCTTGGGAGGCTGAAGCTTCCCCCTTGGGTTTCCCTGATTAACCTGCCCTTGGGGTGTCAAGGGTAAGAGAGAGGGCATGGGTGCCAGCAGCAATCCGTGGTGTGCTGAGAGGAGCAGGGGCTTCTCCCTGCCCACCCAGTGCTTCTCTGCAGCCGTGGGCCATCCTCTCTTCCAGCTGGAGGCAGAAGCTGTCTTCCGGGCCATCACTATTGCCAGCCAGACCAACTGTCCTCTCTATGTGACTAAAGTGATGAGCAAAAGCGCTGCTGACCTCATCTCGCAAGCCAGAAAAAAAGGTGAGTAGCAATTGCTGCTGCACACAGCTTTGCTCTTGCCCCTGGGAACCTGGACAGGTGGATTAAGTGACCCCACGTCCTTATGGTTGTTTTGCCAAGACCGCCACTGTGCCTCGAGTGCAGTCCAGTGTCCCCTTCTTCTGGGGAGCAGTTAGTTCAGGGATTTACCTGACTTGTAAAGGGCATGGGGACACTGCACCAGGCCATGTGGAGTCACTTTCTGTCGTCACAGCAGGAAACATCAGCATGTGGGTTGCAGGTGGGAGCAGTGGGTTAAACACCACAGTCTGTCTATGGCTGTAAAGGTCTCTCTGAGCAGACTTGTCCGATCCACGTGTGAGTGGTTTGAGCTGCTGCATGTAGCTCTGAGAGGCCAGAATTTCACAGGGAAGCCAGAGGTGCTAGATGCCTTTTCAGATTGCTGGAGGTTGCATTTGTCACTAGTGGTGCGGTGCAGGGATTCCCCACACACAGGTGGGCACATCCACAGCCGTGTTCAGTGTGCTGTGTGCCCCCACCCCAGGAGCTGGTGAGCGAGGAGGTTCATGGGCAGCTCTTCTCCTCTGCCAGACAGCTCACCCCGGACAGCAGCGTGGGCCTTGCTGTGGGCCGCTGCTCCTGGCTGCCCCAGCACCTGAGATCCAGCAGGCAACGTGGGACAGCCTGATGTGGGTCTGTGTCCCCTCTGGTGACAGCAGGCTCTTGGCAGTGCTGTGGCACAGAGAATGCCTCCAGGCTCCACCAAAACAGAATCCTTCCTGTCCCCTTTTCCAGGCAACGTGGTGTTTGGAGAGCCGATCACGGCCAGCCTTGGGACAGACGGGACACACTACTGGAGCAAGAACTGGGCCAAGGCTGCAGCATTTGTGGTCTCTCCCCCTCTGAGCCCAGACCCAACAACTCCTGACTACATCAACTCCCTTCTGGCCAGGTGAGTGACAAGTCTGCTGGGTGATGCTGCCAGGGGGAAGAGGTGGACTCTGGCCTCAGGTAGGGAAGGAAGAAGTTAGAGAGGGAGTACCTGGGCAGAGTAGGCATTAGCCCAACCTGAACCACTTCACTGTAGTTATTTAATGAGCTGATGGATGAAATGGCTCTGACCCAGAGCTGTGGTGAGCTCTCTGAGAGTAGAGGGAGGACAGGGGAGGCACTGTAAGCTTAACATCAGTAGTGAAAAAATTCCCATGGCAAGCAGTCATGAACCATTTACAATGTTCCGAAGAAGGCAAAGAAATGAGGAGCAGCTTAACAGACTTGTCAATGAAAGCATTCACCCAGCCAGAGAAGCCCTTCTGCTTGTGTGGGGTTGGGAATGGCTGCCTGGACTGCAGTGTAGAAGTGGAGGGGTTACAAGTGTCACAGAGCTGGTTGCGGGTCTGCTGGTCGAGTACAAAGCAGACATTCTCTTGTGCTTGTGCAGGTGGGCAGTAGTACAGCCTGCAGAGTGCAGGAGGCCTTTAAGAGCAGCTCATGCACATCTGACTGGGCTGGTAGGTGGTTTTTTTACCCTGAAGGCAAGGAGGTGGGGAAGTGATTTGTTGAAAATAGAGAGCAAACAATAAAAGCACTTCAGCAATTTGCTTTGACCTTTCCCAGTTATACCCCATCCTCTCACTGGCGAGGCATGCACAGCAGCCAGGAACACAGAGCTTGTTGCTGGCCCTGTCCACGTACCACGTGTGGCTCGCTGCTTCTGCCCGTCCCTGCCTCACCCTGTTTTCTGGGAGCTGAGCTGTTGACTTCCCGTGTGTGCAGGATGCTCTCTGTGCCCTGGGCGGGCAGTGTGGCCTGGCACAGCTCTCTTGCCCCTGTGCCCCCAGGTGACCCTGCCACCAGGGTGCTGAGTCAGGTGGAATTCTTCAGACTGAGGGGCCACGGAAATGAGGGTGCAGAGTAAAACAGAACTGAGCTGGGGACTGCCTGTGCCCAGAGGAGGTCCATGTCCCAGCTGTTGTCTGACCATACAATGACTGACGATGCTTTTGTTACCACCACCCCTCAGTGGTGACCTGCAGGTTTCGGGAAGTGCCCACTGTACGTTCAGCACTGCACAGAAAGCAATTGGAAAAGACAACTTCACAGCGATCCCAGAAGGGACCAATGGCATAGAGGAACGAATGTCTATCATCTGGGACAAGGCAGTGGTAAGAGTCCTGCCAGGGAGAGGGCAGAGTGGGCAGGCTTGATGGGCAGCTCAGACACCCGTGTTCTCGCCCCCACAGAGCTGGGCACCCAGCTGCCTGTCTCCTCTCTGGCTTTAAGAGTCAAAACAAGCCAGAGTGGGAGAAGCAGCTCTCACAAGTTCAGGGTGAACAGCCAGGAGCTGTGACTGAGCCCCCAGTTTTCTGTCTGTCTGGCACCAGTAGTGGGATCAGCCACAGTGGTCTGGACACAGCCAGACAATGGCTTGTGTGGGAGCGAGTCTAGTGCTTCCCACCCAGGGCTCTTACTCTGCCTTTCCGCTCTTTGTGTCTGAGCAGGCCACAGGAAAGATGGATGAAAACCAGTTTGTGGCTGTGACGAGCACTAATGCTGCAAAAATCTTCAACCTGTACCCACGGAAGGGGAGAATAGCAGTGGGCTCGGACAGCGACCTGGTTATATGGGATCCTGATGCCGTGAAGATCGTCACAGCAAAAACCCACCAGTCTGTAAGCCCTCTGCTTGCCCGTGGGAATGCTGGAGCGTGGGGTCACACTGTAAGAAGGCTGCCTGCCTGTGGGAGCATGGTGCTGCCTGGCCATGCTGGGCTCTGAGGAGCAGGGACTGAGCCCAGGCTCCGGGTGATGCTGGCCGTGACTGTGGGGTAGGGGATCTGTGAGCCCTGGGCTCTGCACATGGGGCTTTCTCACACTGCTCTGTTGCTCTTCTCCTGAGCCTGGCCCACGCAGGTGTAGGGACACGCATTGCTCCTTATCTGGGTTCCTCTTACAGGTACAATTTTTTTCCTGGCTTTGCTGGCATGCTTTGTTCATGTCTTACATCAAGCCTGGGTCCTGCCCTCCTCTGTTGTTGGAGTTACTGCTCACTCCAAGCTCTGAAGCAGCAGGTCCTGGTTCATGGTGGGAGCTCTGGTGGGTTCTTAGTGTGATGGACTAGGGAACTAAAGGAGGCCTCTGGGGCAGGCAAGGCTGTTACAGGTGTCCTCTCCCAGCACTGGTGACACCAGCAGCAAGGCATGGGGACTAACAGCCCTGGGTGGGCAGGCAGTGCTCATGTCCCTCCTGACCATCATCCCCTGGTTGCTGCAGGTGGCTGAGTACAACATCTTCGAAGGGATGGAGCTACGTGGGGCCCCGCTGGTTGTCATATGCCAGGGGAAGATCATGCTGGAGGATGGCAACCTGCATGTGACCCAGGGGACTGGACGCTTCCTGCCCAGCAGCCCTTTCCCTGACTACGTCTACAAGCGCATCAAAGCCAGGAGGAAGGTGAGGAGACAGGGGTGCCAGGATGCAGAGTTGGGACACTGTTAGCCCAAATTGCCCTCTTCCCTAATAGCTGACCGGTTTTCCTCTTCTGTCTTGCTGGACCCTGGAGACAGTGCTGCAAACTGGTGTATTTTGAACCTGCAGCTGGGATAGACAGAGAGCTTTGACCTTAGTGTTGATGGTTTGCCACCATTGGAGGCAGATGCTCGGCTGGGTCAGCAGTGGGTGATGCCTGCCCTGGAGGGAAGTGCTGAGTTAGAAATGAGGAGACTGGGTGAAATGGCCTTCTCCTTCCCCACCCGTGCAGCGTCAACCTGTGCAGAGGGCTCTGCACACTTTGGAGGATGGGAATGAAGGGAGGTGTCACACAGGAGGTGGGTGCTGGGGCTCCCCCAGGGTGCAGGGAGGTCTTGGGCATGTGGGGGGCACAGGGCTGGTGGTGTGACTGGCTGCTGCAGTGGGACTGGGGAGCCAGGGATTGCTGGAGTGTGATGCTGTCATAGCAGGATGCTCCCTAGGAGCAGAGAAGTGTCACTGTCTCTTCTCTTCGGTGACAGATGGCGGAGATGCATGCGGTGCCCCGGGGCATGTATGACGGACCCGTGTTTGACCTGACCACCACCCCCAAGGGTGGCACCCCTGCGGGGTCAACCAAGGGGTCCCCCACACGGCAGACACCCCCCGTCAGGAACCTCCATCAGTCTGGATTCAGCCTGTCAGGTGAACACACGTGGTGCCTGGGCTGGGAGAGTGCAGGGCCACTGGCCACGCTGTCACGGCCCCTGGCCTGGGTTGGGGGGCATCTGGGAGATGGCCCGGGGCAAGCTGAGCACAAGAGCGGAGCTTGGCAGGGTGGGCCTGCTCACCTTGCAGTCAGAGCAAGGAGGACTGCGGCCATGGAGGTGCCAGCACAGTATCAGTACCTGCTCTTGCAGCGAGGGTCTGTTCACAGAGAAGCGTCCACAGAGGTGTTCAAGCCACTGCTGCTCTTGGGGTCATTACTGGAGTTGGAGAATGGAGCAGGTTGCTGGAGACAGCCTTGGGAGACTCTTCAGCGAGACTCCACGCTGGCTGACTGCTCCATCCTGTGAAGAAAATGCTCTTAACTTCACTTCCTCCTTCCCTTTGTGCTTTCTTGTCCTCTCCCAGGTACTCAGATCGATGAAGGCGTTCGCTCCGCGAGCAAGCGCATCGTTGCACCCCCAGGAGGCCGCTCCAACATAACCTCCCTGAGTTAAACGTCCCTGCCGAGAAGGAAACTAAATCCCTGTTCAAGCGAAGGAAGAAAAATGGTACATTGGTGTTTAAGAAGGAAAAGCAAATAAACCTGTTCTGAAGAATCAATAAGCCTCAAGCCTTATGTTTCACAAATGCTACTTGCTACCTAGCTTTAAAGATACTGCTTCATTTTGTTTTACGCATAGCCTTAAAATTCTGTTGTTGTTGTTGTTGTGGGTTCAGTCGGGTTGTGTTTTAACTCTTCCTTTCTGTATGCATGCCGCTCAGACAGGTCGCTCGGTTCAGTGTGGTGTTCGTGCTGAAGGCGTGTGGGATGCTGGGGTGTGGGCAGCGGGGATGACCCGGTGCGGGGGTCCGGTCAGGCGGGTGCAGAGGGGGGCTGGCCGGAGGCGTGGTGTGGGACGGGGAGGGCAGGTTCACAGGGCTGCCAGGGGCGGGGGGGTCTGTGTCGTGTTCATGTCCTTCATCTCCTCCCAATGCTCATTGGCGATTCACCACTAGACCCACGGGGGAGCCCGAATCATCTCTGTAACAGCGTCACAGCGCCTCGTGTCAGGAGTTTTACTACTTTGTACACTTTATTAAAAAAAACCAGTTGTTCCTTCAAACAACTCCTGTTGCTGGTTGGCTTTTTTTGTTCCTCAGGCAGCTGCTGCTGGGCAGGGGTGGTGTGAAGCTGTGCCCCAAGACAAGCTGAGTGGTGTGGGCAGGAGGGGCTTTGGGCTGTGTTGGAGCTGGTGGAGCTACAGTGCAGGGACAGGCTGTCATGTGCAAACTGTGTGGTGCTCACTGCTGCAGGTGTCACAGGGCCAAAACCAGAGGTATCAGCAAAAAGGGGCATTGAAATTGTTTGTAAAAGCCTGTTCAGTTTGTCTGTCTGGTCTCTGGATGCATGCAGCCTGACCTGGTCATCATGGGCTGTTGCATGTCTGGCAAGAGCTGCGCCTGTCATCTCTGTGGTGACAGAGACCAGCTCCGCACGATGCTGCCTGGGCTCGGTGTTCAGGTTGTCCCAGCTGGGGCTGTCTTGGAGGCAGTTTTCTGTGTTCCCCTTCTATCAGGAGGTGTTTATCAAACTGAGGGTCACAGCCTTCTAAAGCTTGCAAAGCATGAAAAAAAACCCTTGATCATTTTTTAAATATTGCAAAAATTAAGTGTCAATTTAGGCTGTGCTAAATAAATACACTTTTGGAGTTTTTTTCTTCCTTAAATATTTGACCTTGTAATATTTATTTTTACATGCCTGCAGCTCAGACAGGACAAGTTGTCCATGCAGCCGTCCTTAAGGGGCCATGCCAGAATAGTTGTGCCAGGGGTGAGGAAGGCTGTTCATACTTAGAATTCTGTCTTGTGAAGTTCTGCTGTCAAGTGATTAAAGATTTTTTTTCCTCTTGCCTGGTAGTGATTAAGCAGAGGCTGTGCCTCTGTTTACAGAGGAAGAGGGGAAAGGAGAGATGGTTTTAGAAGTCTTTGGGGAATTTTTAAAGACACGATGTTTTCACCATTTAAGTTCTTGAGGTTTTGGGTTGTTTGGTCAGCCAGGACAACGGTATTTATGCAGCAACAGATTTTTCCCCAGTGAGAGGCAGGGCCAGTTTCCTTGTCTGGGGCTCCAGATAAACATCAGGAAAAGGTGGCTTTCCCATGGTGATGACCCCCTTTGAGGACTCTGGTAACCACTTACTGGTGAACTAATTCCACTCTAGCTTCGCAGTTCCCTGGACAGAAAAACAGTCATGCTTTCCCAGCAATTTTTTTCTCCACTAGCAGCACACAGTGATGCTGCTGCCCCTGCTCCCCAGCCCTGCACACAACCCACTGTGCTGCAACTGTGCCAAGAGCCTGACTGGAGCAAGACAGCCAGGCCACCAGGCACAGCGTGTGGAAGGAGGTGACGGTATTGCTGTGCATTGACCCACGCGCCTGCGGGACAGAGGAAACCAGGGCACCTGCTCAGCGAGTGCTGCAGCCCTCGGTCCCTGCAGCTCTCACCCAGAACTGGGTCCCCTTACCCAAACACCTTCATGGCAGAGAAGAAACTGCTATAGTCCTCTAAAACTGCTTGTCTGTGTTGTACAGAGGGGGAAGGTCCATACTGCCATGGCACCATGCCAGGAAGAGGATGTGCAGTGCAAGTCAGAACAGGCCCCCTTGGAGTCCAGAGAGGTGCTCACATTGCTGTCACATGGACCTGCTAACAAAGGCATCAGGACCTACAACCATGTTTGGTGCTCCTCGTGTGTCTCAGAAGTTCCTGCCAAAAGAAGCCAGATGTGTGAAGGCTGTGCAGAAGCTGCCCTGTGGGTGCTGGGTCCAGCAGGGATGCGGTACAGAGAAAACACCAGAGCTCTCTCAGCACAGACGGAGCCGAGTGGAATGGGGGATCCCCCAGCATCACCCACCGTAAACCAGGCTGCCCAGAGAATTGTCCCCCAGAGGCAGTGGGGGAGGGTCTGGTTGGGGCCATGTACAGAGCCATTGTGACCATGTTGTCCTGCTCTGCTTGGCCTTTCTGCAGCACAGGTGTGCTCCACTGCACCCCCCAAGGGATGATTCCAGCAGGGAGGTGATACCCCCAAGGGATGCCTCCAGCATGGAAGGGATACCCCCAAGAGACATCTTCAGCATGGAGGGGAGACCCAGCAATACAATGCAATCCATGGGAAGGCTCCTGGTCTGGTCTGAACAGGGGAAGGTGGGGCAGCTGCACACCAGCAGTAAACCAACTCCCACAGCGAGGTCATATGCCAGCTTGGGAGCTGCCCGTAGTGGGACTCCCCACCACCAGCACTGTAGGAGGGACCAGGAAGGGAAAGATGCCTTACAAGCTATTTTTAGGTATGAAGTATGACTGAGCTGCTTGGTGCTGGCATGCCTGCTCACTGCAGAGGTGAAACAGGCAGACCGGATGCTCTGGACAGTCAGTCAGACCAGTGATCCCCTGCCTTGGATTCAGGCTCACCTGGGGGAAAGGGAGATGTTCCTCTCCCAGCAGCCACAGGGATGCTGCTTGCATGTGCACATCCCTAAGCCACGTGCTTCCAAAGGAAACCAGCCACCCATCATCAGGTCAATGAGAGGGGGATTATTCCTGTGTCAGTTTATCAGAAGCAGCTGCGAAAACTGGTGGGAAGTTTACTGCACACAGTCTGTGTCAGTAGTGGAGTGAACCCCCAGTGACATGGGCAGAGGGTGTCTGAATGTCTTCTGCCAGGGGAAAAGCAGATCTGAGAGTCCAGTAAAGTCCTAGTGGGCTCTAGGCTGGAGGAACTCCCATTCTGCTGTGCAAGTGACTTCAGAAGTAACACTGACTTTTGTTCTTCTCAGGAGGAGTTGCTCATTTGAAATTTTATTCAGATTTTTTTTTTTTCCAGTTGATCAGATTTAGCCAAATACAGGAAGGCACAGGCTATACAAAGAATGCCTTCAGATAAATGGGAGGCAAATGGTTCATCACACAATCATTATACTGATGAGAATATGAAAAATGTCAAATAAGGAGGTGAAAACCTCAGGTCTGTCAAAGCATTTAAATAACAGCATCATTCCCAGCATTACCGTAATAGAAATGCTTTGGCCAATCTCAGTCTTGGCAAAGACTGCAGCAGGAGTACGTCTGTTCCTGCAAACAGTAGCTGATTAAATCAAGCATGATTTCAGTGGTAGAGAGATTAAAAATACACATTCAAATTTACCTCTAGTGTTGGAAGCCAAACCCCATCAGATTCAGTGAGTTGGCAGCAGTTTAATGTGATGGAGAATGTTTTTTTCAGGCTTGCCTGGAAAAGTGTCTGGATGCTGGTTATTCACCAGTGCCCAGTTGTTACTTCTTCACATCTGCCTGCATGCTCTGAGCACCCACCACACCAGCCCTGCTCTGCGAGAAATGGGTACAGAAACCAGTATGGAGAGAGGGGCAAATGGACAGGAAACCTCTGCTGCCTTGTCCCAGCTAAGGAAGGTGCTCATGGCCACTCCCCGCTCTTCATGCCCACGTTCACGGGATGCTCTCAGGATACATCTGTAAGCAAAGGCCAATGCACTGATGGAGGCCCTGCAGCTGAGCTCAGCCTCTTCCATCTGGAGCAACCAGCTCTGAGCCCACTTGGGAGTCCTGACCTCTGCCGAGCCTGGACCCACAGTGCTGTTGTTGGACCGACCACCAGCACTGATCTAGTGATGACACAAACTCTTCAGTGATGGCAGGCAGGCCTGTGACACTGGCTGTGACACTGGCTAGCCAAGCCAAAAGGGTGACTACTGAGTGTCTCATCCATTTTCACATGGTCACATTCCTGCCACCAAGAAAAGCAGGATAATAGGATCTGAGTCTAAGGGACTATGGCAAATTGCGGAGGCAGCACCCACATCCTCTCCCCCTGTGCCCAGGATCTGTGGGCTGTGGGGTGGAAGGCAGAGGGAGAAGGTGGCCCAGCTCCCACCAGCTGCCCTGCCCTGGGCTATCAGCAGCGTCCTGGCAGCAGTGGACAAGGCCAGCATTGTGAAGACGTGGGTGGGTGTGCAGTGGCCCCATGAGGACAGTGCTAGCAGGGACTGCTGCTCTCAGAGGTTGTTGTTCTGGTTGTCCTCCTTGGATGTGCCTCTGCTTTTTGCCAGCGTTATGGTCTCCTGGGTGTCATTGTGGTGGTGTCTCACCCTTAGGAAGAGAAAGGGACAGTTGACCTGTGAGGGCCTCTGCAGCCCCAAGTCCCCACCGTGCCAGTTCCCCACAGTGACTGTCTGTCTGGACAAGCGGGGCAACTAATGCAGTTCGTGGCCACGGCCCAGCCCTCCACCTCAAGAACAGAAAAGCTTCATCAGTCCCCAGCAGACGACAGATCAAACAAATTCCCAGTTACTAAGCTCCTAAGCCCCCATCTGCCAAGACAGCCCCAAGCGCAAGTCTGTCAAAGGCTTTGCCAAGGGCCAGACTCTCGTGTGCCGCCACTGCACCCGTACTTACTTTTCTCTGTTGAAAACAATGAAGTCCCTCTGCAGTATCTCTAGGTGCTTTTGAAGATGGCAGGCCTTTCACATTCAAATAGAAAAATAAAGAGATGGGGAATAAATTCACAGTTGACTTGGAAAGACAAGGACAATTTCAAGGAGATACCGAGATATCTTTAGGTACAGCCCACCTTGGGCACTGCAGTGGGGAGAACTTAAAGGCATTAAGACTCCTCTTGTACAAACTGGGTGCATACACGTGCTGCCTTCCACCAAAGGGAAGATGTGGAAGAGTTTTGGGAATGAAGTTGGTCATGAGGGAAAAAATAGTCTGTTGAAACAGTTTGCTCTGGTCTTGCTACATGGCAATCAGCTTCCTTAGAAAATGAGACAATTCCTTGCCCGCGTGCTTGTACCTGTTTGCTCTCACCTGGGAGGAATTGCTTTTGCTGGTGTCTTTCTTCTTAGCCAAGCGCTTTTTCTTCTTGTGAAGGGGTTTGGATTCTAGGATCATTTCTTCCAGTTCAAAGGTTGGGTCACAGTTCAGTCTGCCTTTCTGGAGGGGAGAGAGGGGTGGCTTTAAGCAATCAGAGCCTGTCTTGAAGTATCTCTCATAAATTGGACTGCATCTGGGAGCTGAATTTTGTCAAAAATAAACTAATTACAATGGCACATGTAGCCAGAACACCTGCTGTACTTTTTACATTTTCATCTGTTCCTTCAGCCAGGGGACATTGTCAGGGCGTGACAGTTGCTCTTTGTGTGCTCACTGCTTCTGTTCTGCCCTTTGGCTGCTTCGAAGTGATAGCAAGGGCCGTGTGTCTTGGCTGGGCTGCGCCCCTGCAAAACTGGTTTAAAAGCAATCCACGTACACCCACCACAGAGAAAATCAGCAACGGGCCGGGAGGGAATACATACAATTAACAAATTTTCATAGTTTAGCTCAGCTTTTGTTTGGCTAAAACCAGGTGAAGTAACACTGCACACAGGAGCCGCTGGATTACCTTCCATAAGGGTTATGTTACTCCTGTGATGTTTTAAGTCAGTTAAAAAAGGATCAGAAACTCTCATCTGTGGTATGTATTATTCAACTATAAACAATGGAATTGTTGAAGGAGAGTCACTGCAGGAAGAAACACTGGTGCTAAAATGGTGTGTGATCTCCAGGCTGCTCATGATGTTCCCAAGCACTGCCAGCCTGCGTTTCACCCAGCGTGCCACGGACAGGGCGGAGCCTGGAAGAGCAGTTCTGCACCCAGAAATTCTGGGAATATTATAAGCACAGCAAATCGATTTTGGGGTACCCACACTTTGTAGTCATCCCCTGTTACTCTTTATTACACTCACAGGAAAGTGAAAGTTTTGCCCTTGCCTCTCTTTTCCCTTGTCCTTACAACATCTGATGGAAATCTATGCAAACTTCACAAGCGCTGGTGCCAGGCGTGAGATCAGGCTGCAGCGTGTAGTGCTTGGGCACGCTGAGAACCTTTTAAAATCAAATTGCCTTACCGTGGGAATGAATTCTGGAACTATCCTTTTCTGGAGAACAGCATCCCAGTTCACATCTGACAGGTACGGGAAGTCCTGGATATCTTTCAGCCGAGAAAAACGCCTTTCCGGGTTCAGCTCAAGCAACTGCAGTGAGAGTTAAATGGAAGAGGTGAGGAAGTGAGACCCTGAGATCACAGAATAATCAAGGTTGGAAAAGACGTCCAAGATCATCAAGTCCAACCATCCACCTAACACCATCATGACCACTAAACCACGTCCTGAAGTGCCACGTCTACCTGTTTTTTGAACACCCCCAGGGATGGTGCCTCCAAGATGCGCACACAGCGCTTCAGTAGACACAGAGCTGCCTGTGGCAGAGGAGCTACACCAGGTAACGGCTGGGGCAGGGGAACGGCTGTCGGACTTCTCAGTGTCTGTCTGTCAGTGGCTGCTCTGTGAAAAGGAGCCAGTCCTGCCCATGGCGGGTGGGACTGTCGGAGGGAGCCGGGCACGCCAAGGCCTGCGGCGACGGTGCAGTGACAGAACCCCTGGGGACAGAGCTTCACCTGCCACCTCTAAGCATGAGGCTGAGACAGGTTTCCAGTTTGGGCTGGGCCACAGGGCCGGCCAAGAAACATCCTGCAACAAGGAGCAGCACTGGAGACACCATGGCCTCTGTCTCCATCTCTGGTGTGCAGTAAATATCCCTGTACTACTGTTAGGCTTATTGAAATATTTGCTCCATTTAATTTTAAGCAAATGGAGATAGTCTTCAATTTTCTTCTTGGGAAATATGCCATAATTCTGTCACAGCCGAGAATCAATGTCTCATTTTCATTAAAATTTTGAGACTATTTCATTAGAGATGACATAATATTTCTACCTACTATTTTGAACAAAAAAATAGATTAGAACTATACTAATCCTTACTTTATTGCTTACACTTATTTGAAATTACAAAACTATTTACATGTTTTACAAAATTTGCAATTAGTGCTGTTGTGCGGTGTTCAGTATTCCAGCTTTCCTGCCACTGTGTGCAAACAGCATCTGACACTGTCAAGCAGTAGTTTTGTTTACTGGAGATATGGCTTCACTTCAAACATTATTTCAGCTTCAGAATGATTCCAGTAATGATTTGGAAGCAATTTTGATAACAGCTTTGTTAAGAAACAATTACAGTGGTGCTTAAACCACATGCACAGCATCAAAGGATTTCAACAGTATCAGCACTTCTTGCAAATCTTTTCATCATTGGGGAAAATGTTTTTTAAGCAAAATTTATTGACATATATTAATATCTACTTACGAATTAGATCATTCCAGAGAGACGAGGTTTTAGGAGAAACTCAGGAAGTAACGACTGCCTGTGTCCTTAGAAGAGATGCATTAGCAGCACCTCTGCCAGCACAATCTCCATCCTGTCACTCCAGGATGCAGCACTGCAGCCGGTTATTACCTCAGTGAGGCTGCAGCGCTAAAAGCTGGATATTTATTGCATGGCACCATCTGAAGGTCACTGACACTGGCTCTGGACACAGTTTGCAATGACTCCCCACAATTTACTGCAAGGGCTGCCAAGCACGATGGAAGGACTCGGCTGCTCTCAGCTGGCACCCAGACACAGCACTGGCCACGGCTGCTCTCACCTTTTTGATGAGCGAGACCATGTCTGTGGACCAGGCAGCAGGGTACATCACTGTCGCTGTCTTGAACACGTGCGCGATTTCATCTGGGGAATTGTTGGAGCGAATATGATATGGCCTCTGTGGAAAATGCCACAAGGAAAGCATTTTAATATATCTGTTTTTTCAGGCTGCTTAGGAAATCTTTTCAGCTTAGAAAGCTTTTTAGAAAGCTTCAAACAAAGTCTCATACATTTCCCAACCCTCCTGTTGAAAATCTCTCCCTGTATGATCACAGCTCAGTTGAAATAAACAAAATAATAATGTCAGCACGAACAATGATAATAACTAGATATTTAACAGCATGCCAGACAAGAGGCAAAACCCAAAAGTTACAACCACTTGTCAGCTTGTGTGTTTGGCCTTTTCAATAGTTGTATCTCAAAGGGCCATCAAAAGGACTGTTTATATACAGTACTGTGGTTAGAGCGTTCCCAATATTCCTTGTAAAATGTGTTGTTGTTTTCAGTTCTTCCCTCATGTTGGAGACAACACAAGTGAAAAGGAGCAGGATTTCCCCCACCTATCAAATCAGCAGAAAACGATGTCCCAGGAAGCGTTCCCAGTCCCAGGTTACAGCAGTTTCCCTGAACTCTTAGATGTGATCACAAGAACCCCAGTGAAGATGGTGTTTCTGATTCCTATGCTATAATAACCCTTAAAGCCTTGAACTCTTCCACCCCTGTTCTCAGGCATTAACCTTTCCAACAGAATGTTTAAGAGCAGAGATGGATGGACGGGGACAGGAGCCACACGCACAGTACCCGGGTCCTGAGCAACTCGTAGGCAGTGATTCCCAGTGACCACCAGTCCACAGCGAAGGAATAGCCAGTGGGTTTTATGGGGTTAAACATCTCAGGTGCTGCGAAATACAGAGAAAAGAAAGTTTGCTTTGCTGCGATCTCAAGTGGAAACGAGCCACACAGAATGCTCGATCCACACCGCAGAGAGCACCCCTGCTACTCTGCCTAGGACACAAATCAGCATATTATTGCCATGCCTTTGATAATTTCTGCTTTTTTCTTCAAAACTGGTATATTGGTCCTTTACCAAAACACCACTGAGATGGACAGGAGTCAGAACACATGACTTTCCTTGCAGCAATTAATTTTTTGGTGTTTGTCAGGTTCCTGTCTGCTGTCTCAGCCCTGTAGTGCAGAAACACCTTGTGGCAAGGAACCTTAATATGGAGAGAGGAGCAACCACCCGTGTGTGTAAACCTTCCACCCTGACCCACACCGTGCAGCCCACGGTCGCTGCGCCCTGTGGCTCCCAGCAGGACCTGCCGGCCCCATGTCCTGCTCAGCATCGAGCACTGACATGACCCAGTTCCCAGCACACCAGTTTAGCCCAGATATTTGCCTCCTCTGGGAACAGACAGACCTTGAAACCCTGACGATGAACCGTAGGTGCAATTGGTACGGTACAAAACATTTTCTATTGTATTAAAACCCAAACAAGCCTTTCAGCTCCTGTGAACCTTACTCTCCCCACTGGTGAAATGGGACTGTCAATATTATTTCTGCTTCAATGGACCGTTGCAGAACTTAATTGATTAATGTGTGTAAATGATGGGATGGCCTTGAGAAACAGGTGTGCCTCACCTTTGTAACTGGAACATTTGCTGTTCACTAAATACAACCTAACTCATTGGGATTACAGAATGCTTTTTGTATAACTCACGTAATCACCAAGAGATTCACCAGACCCATTTTCTTTCCTACATTGTACAAAGCACTAAAGCTCCAACCATCCTGGTTAAAGCCCCTTCACTGCTGCTGTGCTCCTGTGGCACCTGAGCGCCCCACAATCCCCTCCACTGACACAGGACTTGCCTGCTATCCCATAGTAAAAGCACTTTGGAATAAAGACTAACTCTAATTCACTGAATCTAGGCATTAACTTGTCCTGGGTGTCTCCTCCCCCAGAGAGCCTCTCTGCCCTACACCAGTGTTCAGTGGATGTTCCAGTTGGAAAGCTGTTCTCCTCCCACTCATCTCTCTTTGTTCATATTTAAAGTACTTCAATCTGTCAGTGCCTAAATACAGCCTCACACAGTGAATGAAAGCAGCTCGTTAGAAACATTAATATGCAGTGTAAACGTAGACATAGTGCCGACTGCACCCTTGGCAGGGAAAAGCAAATGTGAGCAGAATGAAGTCTGAGAGCCATAGCCTTCTAGGAGGAGGTACCAGGCTAATAGGAAGTGGGTGGAGGCACAGGCTGAAATTTTCTTTCTTAGCCAATAAACTTTTCTTTTGAGAGTAAGAGGAAAAAAATACCATAGGATTTTTGTGCAAGCTGGGAGGCAAAAAATACTCTAAAAACCAAAACAGGGATTGATGCTTTCTTTTGATGCATGTTTTCCTCTTTAAAAGAATTGCACAGGTGATACAAAGGTGAAAGGTCAGTGTGATCTTGATAAAAGGAGATTCCCAGGGGGCTACTTTAAGGGTGTGCCACAGCTGGGAGGAGGCTTAGGGATAGTGTTAGTGTATATGAAGGCACAGATTTTCTGTGTGAAGGCTTGTTTTAGCTCTATAGAAATGCTTTTGAGAGGCTTTTATTTTGATTAGGAAAGTTGAGTTCATGGTATAACTTTTCTATGCCGTGTTTGTGCAGGATTTCTTTTAGCATTAGCTTAGGATATTTCTCTCCGGTTCCTTGCCTGCATGCTCCATTCCCAGCTCCTACCAGGTATGTCAATGTTACTTTGCTTTATGTTTATTATCTGTGCTTGTGTGATAAGTATCAAGTGGGTCTCTCACTGTCTCTGAAGTGAGCTGCTTCACTGATTTGGACAGTAAGTGAATGTAAGTTTTCTGCACACCCATTACAATGCAGAAAAGAGAAAGAAGGAAAATTTTTTTGACTAGTGGGGAAATGAGATCTGCATAGGGAGCAATCACAAACTTCCTTCCATGTGCAGGTGTTGATCTGCTCATGAAAACTGTTCCTCTAGCTGACCCCAGCCTACTGTGGAGTGATCCACCCACTCCCAAGTCACTTGGCCCAGGAAACCTCCCCTGTGCACTCTTGCGGCTGCCTGGAAAGACTTCCTGCCTAAGACTATGCCCATACCAATGCCTGGAGATAAAAAGTTTCCTAAAAAATGCTTTTAAAATGTATTTTTGTGAACTGAAGGAAGAAGGGGATGGTATGTAACTGCTCAGCTCGGTGGACACCTGGATGTTGGTAGCACACTTCCACAGCACCAGCACCATGCTCAGTATCCCACAAGCTGGTTAATGTGCTGAGCACTGGGGAACCCTCTTGGCAGCCCTCCAGAGCCTGGCTGGGGCTTTCCCTCCTGCACACCTCCACTTCCTAGGCTGCACGTGGCTGCTTTTCACTTGTTGGCAGAAATAGCCACGTCTACCACCACCAGCAATCAAGGTACATTAGCAGAGGTTTTTCAGAAAGACTGAAAAATAGTCTCAGCATTTATCTGCCAGCTGCGGTGGTCATTTCTGTTCCAGCTGTGCCCCCTTCCAACGGGTAATGCACATCCATCATCACTGTGCTCTGCAGCCCCCAGGTCCAGCTGCCTTCCTGACGTGCTCTTGGAAGACAGGGTGCTGTCCTCAGCAGTGGAAACCAGAGCTAAAGCCTTACTTGCCTCTCTCTGATGCAGACCTCGCATCAGCGCAGCGATGCTCCTGACTGCCTTTGGGCTCTTCCCTACTGTGCCAAGCAGATGCTGCTGCCCAGGAAAACAGCAAGTCTTAAGTCCACTCTGCCTAAACACAGAGTGATGCTAGTTTTTAAAGCACCCAGTTTATATAAAAATTCAAACTATTGCTAGTGATGCACTAGGGTAAGACTTGTGCTACTGTACTGAGGGACCAAATACAAGCCTTTGTGCTTCATTCTTCCTGTCAAGGGTGGCAAGAGCTCTTCATCATTGCCCTGTGGCTTGACTATTGCTCGTGAAATGCTCTGTGATCTCAAGGTGCAACTATCGTATTTTGTATTCAAAACCATGCTGTACAGTGTGGCGTAACAGCACTAAAATCTGTTTGCAGTACACTTGCTTTGGTCTGTTGTGTGAAATCAGCAGATGGACACACATTTTTCCAGCTGCATCTGGATGGTCCTGGGGAGTGACTCCTGCTGCGCTCACCTGAAGCACCTCTTGAGGCTGTTCCTCCTTTCAAACAACTGCATGAGTTTCATCACATACCAGGAAGAAAGAGTTCAAACCCTTAGCCAAAAGGACTTAATCTGTATCCCACCACAGCTGTCAAATCAAGCCCATAAAATGTTAGATCAAGAATATGTAACTGTCATTGGTTCTTACCCATATATGGCTTTGTGCCAGCAATGGTGGTGACTTGTAATTCTTTAGTCAGCATTGTGGCAATATTGAAATCGGTGATGTGCACATGTCCTGAAAGACAGAGGTTAAAGTGTAACTTGATTTGCTTTAATTTCACACAAGAAACAGCTTTGAGTCAGAAACTTAAAGTAAAATAATCTATGGAAATGAGTTTCCAGGAAAAAATATTCTGGTGGGAGAACTGACAGAAAGTATTTCAGCTTGCAGGCTGCTTACAGATTTCACTTGTTATATCAATTATCCCCTTATTTACCCTTTGGGGAGAAAAAAAATGGAGCTCTCCAATAAGGCATTTAATGAGTGTTTTGAGTCTTCCTAAATTTGAGGAAAGAGAATTGAATTCTTCTCACAAAAGACATTTTGCTTGGTTTTGTTTTTTAAAATGCAACACATAAACCCTGAGAATCCTTGATATTTTTTGGCTTTCTAGCTACTTGTCCTTTGGTGTTTCCTGGTGCTGAGCACTCTCCATTTTCCTCTTTAGAGGATGTCCCTGGAATGGCAGCATGCAAGAGAGTCTGGCGCGGGAAATTCAATCATCATGAAACCCCCTTTGTGGGGTAGGAATGTTTTCTGCTGTCTCTGCTACAATATGCACAACTGCTGCCTGCAGACTGAGAAGGAAATGAGAGGTGGATGTGAATTGCAGGGATGAGAAAGGAAATGCTCCCACATAGCTCTCGACTGCTCTTTTACTTGCAACTTACTATTTTTTTTTTGCAAGCACTTAATTTATCTTCCTTGTTCCCTAAGCTCTGATCAGTGAGCAGAGCAGTGATGTACAGAGGACAGGCAATCTGTACAAGTCTGGCTTCACTGAAGTGAATTTCTTTGAAACTCATGGTTTAGTTCAGCCTAATTCTTCTGATTAAATGCAGGCAATCTGTTCTTCCTGACCTCATGCACCTTCTCCTAAGGCACTGAACTTGCTCATCCCTGACAGAGCTGGGCTCATTATCAAAAGTATCAGGTGTTTTGTTTCTTGTTCTGCAGACTCATCACCCTCCTCTGCAATCACAGAAGGTTGGTGAATTGCTGCTGTTTCCTCTAACCAGAGATGCAATCAAAGTGGCTTCCTCTGATGGAAGGCTCTATGACAGTACTTTCCTCAGTGATTACTTTCAGCAACCACAAGTTCACTGCTGCTTTAGTCTGAGTCAAAGTAGAGTAAGATCACCTTTATGCCTAAAAGTTGATGCTCTGGTAATGAACTCCTTTTGTCTTGTCTGCATGCTATGAAATATTTAAGCAAGCCTTTACAATTGTGCCTATACACCTTTTATGTGAGAAGAGTGATACAATTTTGCCTGCTGCGAATATCTGATCTATCCGGGAAAATTTGGTAACTAAGACTAGAATTTGTGATTTCACCTAAAACACCACCAGTCCCACTGAGACATGGATTTCCTTATCAAATCTGTGGTGCTTGTCAGGATGGAGTTTGAAGGAAGAAAGGAAAACTCTAGCTCCCTCTGAGCTGTGGGCACTGCTGGGAGAGCATGATCGAGGTGTAAGAGCTTGTCTCACATGGTACCCAGCTGATCTGTCAAGAGCATGTGTCCCTCCCTGCTGTACAGTGTCAGCCAGCCCCTCTCTCCTCCAGTCTGCTCACTAAAGAACGTGTGCCAGATCACTGGGGAGTACTCAAGGGAAAAGCATGACATACAACTGTCCTGTCTGTATATGTCCTTTACGTCCTTGCATTGTATGTTCTTTCATCTCTCGCTCCTGTTCCACTTTTGTGGGGAGCTGTTTTCATAAATATGAATTATTAAGAATTTAATATTCCAAGCACAAATGTGCCTTTCTCTGGATGCAGCTTTTAAGTGATTGACTTCAAATAAATCACAAGTTTTATAAACTAGTCCATTGGGAAATTACCAAATCAAGCCGCTGAAGACAAGGCTCCAGACGGCACGACAAGGCCGAGCAGTGCCGGCAGCGCTGCTGAACTGGGGTACTAGGTGGCCAGGGATGGCAGCTGCTGGGAACCAAGGGATGTGTTGGGTGTTGCTGCTGGGCTTTAGGGACAATCTTTAAGGCTCGCATATTCCTGATTGCTCA
Source organism: Halcyon smyrnensis (assembly GCA_027560215.1). Lineage (NCBI taxonomy): Eukaryota > Metazoa > Chordata > Aves > Coraciiformes > Alcedinidae > Halcyon > Halcyon smyrnensis. The sequence goes on along the minus strand of JANHFZ010022067.1, from coordinate 23,230 downwards.
GAATCTCTCAGTGCAGCCAGTTTTGAAACAGCACAGCCAGATGTGTACTCCACACGGCATCCTTCCCAAAGCTCATCCCGGCTGCCTGAAACTGGCACTTTCAGATCAAGCCTTTGGTCTGCATCAAGGCAAAGAATTTTCTAATTATATTCAGTACCTCCATTACTAAATAATTGCTTCACCTTTCCAGAGCATCTTTGGAGTGTGTGTGTGGGGGAAGATTCTGCAGATTCAACTAAGATAACACTTCAAAGAATATGAAACTGGAGACATTAGGAGCTGTGGAATGTGGAGGCTCTTGGACAGACTGTGCCATAACTTTCTTATCTGAGATGAGAGTGCAAACGGGGCATGTGTGCAGTGCCTGCATTGGCATGAACTCACCCCTTTTAGCACTGCCCTTGAGAACCTGTCAGCAGTGCTGCAGGAAATAACGAGTAGAGCCGTTACAGGGCTCTTGCAAAAAACCTCTCAGTTTTACAGGAGGTAAAACTGAGCTTTTCTTAAATTTTATTAGACAAATGACCTGGCTAAAAACTCCTGATGAATTAGTCACAATTCCTGGAAACTGCCATCTGTTATATTCTGTCACTCCCAGGTAAGCCGTGCTGTCACTGAGCCAAATCAGTGCACTCATTATTAAAGGAGGAAATCACTTTGTGCTTGGAATGACTGTTGAAGGTGGTCACCTGCTGAGGTTTTTTTCACTGTGGGACCTGATCCCAATCTCTGATGTTGAACACCTGCTTTATTTATTGCACAGAAAGACATTTGCCCAATATTCCACTTTATTTATGGCTCATTTTAATTTCTTAGCTGAAATTGATATGGTAATAGAGAATGTTACCAACCAGGGTGACAGAGGCAAACGCGTGAGGTGTGTGTCAAGCTCATGACAGAAGCAGGACAACACATTTCAATGTGGCATCATAAGAGGCATTTGTACCATCAAAAACTTGAAGCAGCCTCCTGTACAAAGGTCAGATGATGCACACAAGGACTCTTGGAGCCTCAGCAGTGATTAACACCAGCAAAAAGGGTGCTGCAGTTGGTAACAGACATGGGCACCTCTCGGTATGTAAATCTGAAAGGGTGAAGGAGTCACAGCTGGAAAGGAAAACGAGTCAAAGGGGGGAGCAGGGGGCAAGAAGAGTCTAACAAGTGGAGGACTGAAATCTGATTGCTAAAGGTCTCCAGGTGCTTCATACTCTCGGTGGACTGGTCTCAATCAAGAACATTATAAAAAATTGATGTTAGCAAATAGCATCTATTTTGTGATCACAGTTGCGAAAGCCTGGTAAAGGGAGAGGATCGAGAATGGGGAGCTTCAGGTCCCTTCCACAGGGAAAAAGGCACTGAAAAACAAGAGCAATCTACTAGGCTAAATATAGATAAACGTGCTACAGGAACAGCTGCTCTGGGGACACGAAAAAACTGAACTGTGTGTGCACAAAGCCTTCTGTATGCATGAGAGGACACACTGCCATGGATGAAGAAAAGAAATACTACAAGTCACAGTCAGAAGGACACTGAATTCAAGAGCACATCCACAGAAAATTCCAAAACCTTTGCAACAGACAGTTAAAACATCACAGCAAGCAGAGAACAAGCTCAAAAATCAACCTAAATTGCAGTGTCATTATCTAAGTTTGGAGGTTACGTCCTGCTGAGCTGAAAGCAACTGCAAAGACAAGCAGAGCTTTTTCCCCTCTTTGGGCAATGCTGACCTACATTTCCATGGCTCTGGTGCTCCCACTTCCCTCTCGGGTGGCTCTGTCACCCCAGCCCTATGGGCACAATGGGTCTTGTAAGATGGTGACAGGTCACCCCGAGAGTGCCCACGAGTGAGGACGGTCGGAACACACCCCATGCTGGCACCGCACCACACTGGCTGGGAACAGGCTCCTGGGGCCACAGTGGTGCTGGGAGCCTGGCCCGGACTGGCCAAGAGGGTCCCCAGCCCATCAGTGGACCCCGATGGGTCCCTGTGCATGGGACAACATCAGAAATACCGAGTGAGCCAGGAGAGAGGGCTACTGTGCTTGGAGGCAGAAGCAGCTTTGCTGACAGCTCCTAAATAAATAATTAGCTCGCTCTTTGAAACTAGAGGTCATACACATGACAGGTGGAGCCTGGGCTCGGGTGCTGCCAGGCAACCCTTGTCACACACAAGAGCCACGGTGATTCCTCAGGCTTCAGCATCTCTATTACAGTCCCTGAAGTGATCATGAATTCAGATACGCCTTGTCCGTGCAGTGGCCGTTTCTCTCTGAGTGCCTTGCTGTAGCTGCTAATGATGATCTCTCAGAAGCCAGTTGCACGGATTTCCAAAAAACATGAAATGACAAAGTGATTTTCTAATGAGTTAAAAGCTAATAAATATCAGACAACTCTTCACTGTAAGAGCTTTGCCAGGAAAAAAACCCCAACATGTGTCTAGAGAGTAATGCAAGAATGTAATTAGAGTTCTGCCTGAGAAAAAGACTGATGAAAAAATGATAGCAACATCTATAATACACCCAACCCCAAATCCTCTTCAGAGCAACCTCCCACCGTCAAATGCTCAAGGAAGAAGAAAATGCCGGAATGATTATCTGTGCAACCATAACTTGTTCTGTTCGTGAGCATATATCGCACACAGACTGCAATTACATGAGCATTTCCATTCAAATGATTACATTTTGCCTAAGTCTTAAGCAAGAGCCAAGAAGGTCTTAAAGTGCTTGCTGGGCATCTGACCACAAGCAGCATGAAATGTGTTGTTCCTAACAATGCCTTCTAGGGACACCATGAGCTCAGTCAGTCAGGGGAGGTGTTGAATAAACACTGAGGCACCCCAGAAATACTACAGCATCACGGGGTGCCCAGTGCCCTGAAGGTACAAGAAGCTCATACTCAAAAATGCAAAAGACAGCAACTGAGGCACAAAAGGATGGTCCCATTCCAAACTGAACTGTGAGCAGGAAAGCAGCACAAAATAGGGCAAACAGCAAGCACCTGAACTTATACTTGGATGTCCTGTTCCTCGTTCTGCTTTTATGTACATGCACAACCGCAAAGCAACTGGCACTTACCATGCTCATCCAGTAAAATGTTGTCAGGCTTGATGTCTCTAAGAAAAAAAGCAGAGGAGAGGAGGCAGCCATTAGCCTGGAGAAGTGGCACAGAAGATGGCTGCAGCACTTTGGGAAAGCCCAGGCTCTGGAGAGACACGCTTCCATAGACATCATGCCTTAGGAGGTGACTTTTCCAGGGCTCTTCAGCTCTGATGTTCCTGCAGGTTTTGACTTAGGTGTAAGAGAATGACTAATCAAACAACAAAAGCAGAAATGGTGGTATGGGGCTGGGGCTGTGAAAGCTGCTGTGGTTTGCACTGGCAGCACTCTGGTACTTCACCTACAACAGCAGAGCTGCTTTTTCTCATTTTCCTCCTTTTGCTTCTTAACCTGTTTCAATACTATACTGAGAGCTGTTCCCCATTTACTCTGTAAAAATCAAAACATTTTAACATCTTTGTTCTAGAATCAAATGGGTTCCCTGCAGGTTTTGTTCTGAATAACAAAAAAACCCAACAAAATAACAATACCTATAGCAATGCTGAAGAGAAATGCGTTCGCTGAAAGAAAACGTACACCTGATACACCTAGAGTGTCCACCTGAGTGACTTTACAAGACATTACCTGGATTTAATGAGCTCATTACACCAGTCTCCATTCACCCGCTATCAGCCTGAGCCTGGCACCTGGCAACTGAGTGCCCTATAAGGAGACTGGCACATACAACAACCTGTGCCATCCTGACGCTTCCCACTGGCCCTAGGGCTTTCAAGGGAAGACATGAGCAAGTTTAGGGTTTTATCTTTAAAATGCAATCACTAAGATAATGTTTGAATTCACCTCGGCACCTGGAATCAAGAAGGAACAATATATCTGATTATCACGTAATAGCTTACAGTTCTGTGGCATGTCTTACCCAAACTACAGCCAGTGGGTTGTAAGTACCAGTTGCCTTCCCCGTACCAGCCCCATCCCACAGGTCAGCACAGGGACAGGAGTTTTTATCAAGAGATTATGGGGCAGCTTTGTGTACGTGGCTGTTTTTTCCTGAAAGCACAGCAAAACTGTGCCACAGGTTAGAGCCGGACAGTCCAGATGGTCTGAAGCGCTGCATCTGATAGTGAAAAACGGTGATGCCACGCTTGGTATTTTTAGGAAAACATTAATTTAAGCAAAAACATTAAGCAATGCTTCAGCAAAAGGAGTTTGAAAACTTTGAATCCCTTGATACAAAAATATTTTCAAAGTTTTGAAATGAACCATAAGACCAGGCTTTTGTTTCTCATTTAGTTTCCAAACTTTTTTTACCTCCCCTCCCACCCCGCCACTGGGGACTTTTCTGATCTCACTCAGACCAGTAAGCAGCCTGCAGCATTACACCAGCACAGTGAGATCATTCCCAGGATGCAAACAATGAACAGGGAGAACTTTGTTTATTTGTATATTTAATTTTTATAAACAGGCTATATGATTTCCTAGCCTAAAAAAAAAAAACCCTAATATTTCTCTCTCTTCTACATGCAGGCAAGAAGTAATTCCAGCCATCAGTCCGTGTTCGCTGCCTCTGCACAGCTTTGTTCAGATAACTGAAGCAATCACTCGCCTGTCTCCTGATGGTCCCAATTACAGATGTTGCAGGTAATTGACTCGGCTGAGTCACTTTTTCTAATACTGTTCCACTGGGTTATAGTGTTAATTAAACAACTTGCACTACTGTGTTAATTAAATAACTTGAGAATTTTAGACTGCCATACATGTTTTGTTCTCCTCAATTCACTTTAAACACATACAGCTGCTTGAAATATGCATTGCAGCCTAAATTTGAGTTGCTCCCACCTGTATTTACAAATAAGATGAGGGTTCTCTGGGAAATCCCAGGAGTTTTGCCCTTTGGCTGAGCTCTAGTGAGACACCAGCACACCCCTCAGCGATTCTGACAGCCACATGATGCTGATGGCTACGCGATGCTGATGGCCTTGGGATGGCAGGGATGTGGCTTAGAGTGGGGCCCAGAGCTCCCGAGGCACCCTGAGCTCCCACACCCATCACGTCTTTCATCGCTACAAGGAGCAGTCTCCTCATGCAGATTCATTCTTACAGCATCGAATCACGAAGAACCTGTAGCCTCTTAGTCCTATAAACTCTACTACCAATTGTAATACATTACTAATAGAGAAGGATTTTTTCCCCTGTGCCCCGCTCAGTTTCTTCAGGCCAAGCCAACAGTGCAAGGAACACTTGCTGCTCAGGGTTCTGCATTTCATGATGTTTAATTCATGCTCATCCATTATTTGGTGCTGGTGAGCAGGTGTCAGGCAGAGAGGGCCAGCACAAGGCCCTGTCACCACACTCTGGCTTTGTGTCCCCGACCGCAGCAGCCTGAGCGGGGTAGCTGGGATGGCCTGCCAAGATGAGGTGCATCAGCATAGAAATCTATGCAGGTATAAAACAAAACAAGCAGCGTGAAAGATGAGACTCCTGAGAAAGTGGGAGCTACTCCCAAGGAGGTCTGGCATGAACGACAGCAGAGCAAAACTGCTCTGGGGCTCTCCACTGCTGCAGCCGACAAGCTCTGGGCATGCCAAGTGCCAGCCTTCCTGTATTCACAGCTCAGAAATGGCAGCCAAATGCTACAGCCACGGACAAGCGTTAACCCTCAAGAGTGTGTTCCTTCTCCTACTAAGAACCAGGATCACGTCAATTTTGAATTTTGCACCATGCTTCATTTGCAGACCTCACAAGAATGCTCTTCTGGAGTGGTATTTATGAACGAGATCATCTCCTCCTCACCTTTATTATCCCTCTGTTAGTCCCTCCCTGTTCATACCTCGTTAGCAGCCGCTAACTGAAAACCCTTGGACTCCAAGGTTGGCACCCGTAGGAAGCAGCCGCACGTCTGTCTGTCCAAAGCTGATCTTAGCCTCTCCACTCAGGGAAAAGCTCGACCTCCTCTGTTATTTTGCAGGTCTTCAAATGTGTGGGAAGAGCTCAACTCTTTTTCCACTGATTATAAAAAATCTTGGTGGCCAAAAAGAAATTCTCACTGCTTTTAGAAAGGGAATTTACTTCATACAGACAAAAAGCTGTGTCTGGTCCCATTCCTTGCCTTTCAGTGTGGTACAGAGAGGGAAGCAAAACGGAGACACTTTTGAGAGTATAGCAGGGGAATTCTGAACCCTAACACTGACCCTGCCCCCAGACCAGGATGGATATTAACGAGCTACAGCTAATTAACCCTATTATAGGGAGCTTTTTGCAGTCTCAGCAAGCAAATCAAATAGGCTGTATCACGGCTGTCCCAGAGGGGAAAATGAGATGCTCCCTGTTGTACATGAAATGCTCTTCTCTGGGAAGCCCAGAGAATGCAAACGTTTGTGGGAGAATACCTTGTTTAGTTCTTAAGCTTCTATTTGTCCTTTCATGTCAAAGAGGAACAAATCCACCCCTACTGCAGTCTACAAGCATCAGTCCACCTACGAAGTCCCCAGCTGACCTGTGGATGATGTGCCTGCTCTGGAGATAGTCAAGGGCCAGCACCAGCTCACAGATGAAGAGTTTCACAGTGCCTTCTTGGAACCTCACGTTTTGTTGGAGATGGTAACGCAGGTCCCCTCCAAGCAGCAGATCTACAACCATGAACATATCTTCTTCATCCTGGAACGAGTACCTAAAATGGCAGAAGCATGGTTGAAGGATGATAATATTGAAAAAGGACATATTATAAAGGGACACAAGGTACCGCTGGGAATACCCATCACTTCTTGGAACTTTTTCACTTGGGAAATTATAATTTCATGACCTTTCCATGCTCCGTTTCCTGCTGCGACCAAACTCCTATTGTCTTACTTGAGATGACAGTAATTTAGCTTAGATCCGTAACAGCGTCAGAGCAGCTTGTATGAACAACTACCAGCAGGCTCACAAGAAGAACAGGAACCCGATGTTTTGATGTCAAACTTCTTAATATCAGCCACTTCACAAACAAAGCAACATCCAAACCCACTACTCTAATGCAGCTCACTGCTAATTGCCCCCCTCAAGGGTTGTAAAGGGAGATGGGCAGGAGTCTGGCAGGTGGGCACAGCTCTTGGGCATGTTTATCATGGAGACAAGTGGCAGTAAGAGACAGTCTGAGCTACTCCAGCCACTCGCATACATGAGATCCCTCCAAGGGATCTTGGATGATCCCTTCACTTGCTGCAAAGTCCCAGCTGGCTGAGCCATTGGTAACTCAATACAGCAGTGGAAATTCAGATCTCGATGAACACTTTCTGATCTCCTTGGGGTTCAGATTCTGCTCTTCAAGGTGGACATTTCATCTTCTCCAAGCACCCGTGGGAACGGACCACGGGAGCAATGTAGAGAGGAGCCCTAAACTAGCATGCACAGCCCTGCCCAGACTCACAGCCAGAAGACTGTGCACCGGAGGCACTAATAACTGGGTTCTCAGAGTTCTCCTGGCAGCAGCCTGTTAGTAAACCCATTTACTCAACACAACAGGGGATGAAGCTGCTATCTGCCATTCCTCTCTAAGTGACCTCATCTGATGCAACTGGTTACCAAGTGCCCCTTTGATACCTCCTAACAATCAGCTACAAGCTCTTTTTCTCATGAATTTTTTTTCTTACCAATAAACCAGCTTCTTGATGTGATAAACAGCACCACAAACCAGGATATTACTCCACACGATGCTTGTAGTCTGTGGATCACTCAGTGTTTAGCACTGAGAAGTTCTACCTTGTTCTAAAAGCAGATCCAATAAATTTAATGACCCGCCACTCCAGAGGAATCCTGTAACTACAGGATATTTGCTGCTGAATTATATGGTGTATGAAACCATACCACTTGAAATGAACCCAGCAGACTCTAATGGTAATTGGGTGAGGCAGTCCACCCACCACCAGTGACACGTGTGCCTGGTGCTGGCTCAGCAGGTGGCATGGTGCCCATCATGCTGTGATGGCAACACACCAGCTGCTCCTGAAAAGAGCTTGCAGCAGAAAAGTGGGCAAATTCAGTCTCAAAGATGTCTCCAAGTGACAACACTGACTTAGCCAGTAAGCAAAGGAGTGATATCTTACCATAAATTAACTAAGAAGGGGTGTTCCAGGCCCTGCATAATCTGTAGCTCCTTGAAAACATTTCTCACTTCATTGCGCTCCACACACTTTTGTTTATTCATGTATTTCATGGCATACATCTTCTTGGTGTCATTCTTCTGCACAACGCAGACCTAAGTGAGCAAATCAAGGGATAAATCAGAGGTCATCTATCAGCAAATTTAGTCGGGTAAATCACGGTCACACGAGCGTTCTCCTGTGGCTTTAGCACACACACTGACAACTCACAGCTCCACGTACTGATGGTGCAATACTGGACATCACCAGGGAATCTCTTACCAAATTTTCAGCCAAAGAAGAAATTTTGCTGAGGGGAAGGAGAGGGGAAGGAACTTATCACCACAAAAATGGGAAGTAGAGAATCACACACCAGTCAACATTGTGTTTAACAGTGCTAACCTTGTTCATGTCTGTCCCTCCCACACTCATTACCGTGTGGAAGAGTCCTTTCTGACACAGAACTACAGGTTAGAAACTGGAGAGCAGCACCTGACCTCCCCCTTCTTGATGAGCTTCATTCAGCGCACAATGAACCTCAGGCTTTGTTTGAGGAGCATTGGGGTTTGAGTTTTAACTTTTCTTATAGGTGTATTTCAGCAAATCCAGAAAGAAATGTTGCTTCAGTGAAAGACTCAGAGTTTGTAATAGTGCAGAACAAAACAGACTGTTTTTTCAGACATATTTCCACAACAGTTTATGAGTTTGGGATGAATTTGCAAAGTTTCAGTCAACCTTTTTTTGTTTCACCGCCAAATGAATCTCTTCGGTTTAGATTTTTGTCTCATTCTGCACCTAAGGCACACCTTCTTTCCGGCATGAATGTGCCTTTACGTGAAGGGGCAAATAACCTTCTAGAATTCTGTCAGTTTATACTAGTGGGAAATTCCGTAACAGCATAAAAACAAAACGTATGACTGTAACCTGATGCTTAATAACAAACACTGTGTTTCACAGAGAAATGTCATCTTAAAAAACTGCCATGTCTTTCATGTTGATTGTAGTTCTTTATTAAAGATGCACCATGATGTTCAGAGTTGATTTACTGGGAAATCTTAGAAAATGCTTATCCAGTAAACATAATGAAATTCAGCTCATTTGATTTATCAGTTTCTCATTTTAATCTCCTGTAATATAATTTGTGGCTATGGAATAGATGAGGAATCGGGCTCTGATTCCTTCCTGATTACCAGGAGTTGAAGCTCAGGTCAAACTCATTGACAATGCAGGGCTTTATTTCTTTACCCTCATGTGAGCCTCTAATTTGCCCATTTCTCAGTCAGTTACATTTCCAGCTGTCCAAATGGTGATTAGGTCACAAAAAACTTACTTTTCCGAAGCTGCCCTTCCCAATAGCTCTCAAAATTTCAAAATGGTCGAAGGTGACTGCAAGAAAGAGCAAACATTCAAATATTACATGGCTGAGCAAACGTCTGCAAGGAAAAATGAGAGGAGAAAGAAACCCCTCGTGCCCGCTGTGGGGAGAGGTGAGCTGCGGGAGCTTCGTGCCGTCCCACACAGCCCATGACTGCGGGCAGGGGGACTCTCAGGTCCCAGGAGCTCTGTGAGAGTGGGGCAGACACAAAATGCAGAACTCCAGCAGACATTAACATCTGGAACAGCTGCAAATCCAGAGGAGTCGAGCTGGCAGCCTGATTTTGCATGTTAACACCATCTCTATTGTCTTTTAATAAGAATGTTTTCATGAACTTCTCTACACCTTCTACCTCCTTGTCTTTTAATATTGTTTTCATCAACATTTTAAACACAGGTCTGTAACTGATCTGGTCGTAAGAAAGCTGAATTGCACTTTTAATTTTATTTAAGAGTCTCGAACTAGGCACAATCACATTTTAACATCTCTCTGTTTTAGCTTTCTTACCATCCCCAGTTTTCACAGTGAGCCAATCCAGAGTCACTCCCAAAGAGTACTGGAATTTGTGGTGTCCAAATCAGGAACCAAACACATGCTCTTCATCCTGACTCCACATCTACGGATTTGACAAGCCTCATTTCACTGCCTGATGGCATCTAAAACAATGAAAAAGCCAAGGAATTTGCCCTCCAGAGAGGAAATTCATGTGATATGCCAACTCAGACAAATGATGTTTAAGAGATGCCAAGGAAGATAATACAATTGCTGTAAAGAAGAAACTGAAGCATAAGCATGAAATACCATTTTGAAAGCAGGGGTTGTATTTCTAAAGCCAGGTTCAAGGAACATTATTTAGATTTAAAAAAAATACAGAACTTAACCAGACAAAAAATAACCATCTTTATCAGAGATAAGTCAACCCTGTCAGGGCCCCAGACTCCATCTGCCAAGCAGGAGTCAGTGCTTCAGGGGGCTCAGGTCCTCCCATCCCTGCAGCCCCCCCCAGTACAACACAACACCATAGTCTGCTATGACTCGTCTTCCTTTTGTCACTCTAATTCCCCCCATTTTCATTATATTCCCTCCCTCCCTTCCTTCCTTCTCTGCAGCTTTGGGGAAACAAGTGCTACTACAGGATCAGGAATGTTAATCCAAGTCCCTCCGTACCAAGGACCTGAATTTGGTGCAGATGCAAAAAAAAATGTCTATGTTCTTCTCAGTCCCAGGGCAATTTAAAGACAGAACAGCTGATGGTGGGCTGGAGAAGACACTGGCAAAGGACCACAGAATGATGTACATCCATCTCAACCAAAAATTGTCCTCAACTACTACCTATTTCTGCTTTATCTTCCACCAAATTTGGCCATCTGGGCACAGTATCTGTCTGCCATCCTCTGGGATGCTTTCCACACCCTTTTGCCAGAAGCAGCACAAAATCCATCTTTTGGTCTCATCCTGACCACACTGGGAGTTGAGAGCACCTTGCAGCACTGAACCTTCTGTCTGGTTATTGCATTTTCTTTTCATCTCCCTAGCTTATTATCCACCACTGTGCCTATGCAGAGGAAACGCTGAAAGAAAAATACTACTGTCATCCCACTTCAGCCAAAGGCAAAGAAAGCCTCTTTGAGAGGTCCATCTTAAAAAAAAAATGAATAAAAAAAAAAACAACCCTGATGCTACAGAAAATAGTCAAATTATAGCAACAGCAACTTGGAAAAATATACAAGAAGCTTTATGACTGTGTGTTCATATCAAAGGACAGCGGGAGCTGAGCAAGGCAAGAGACATACTGCCCTGCTCCGTGCTGCCCATCTCTGCATGGTGGAAGGTGGTCCACACTCCACAGAAGATGGTCCACACATCCATAGAAGATGGTTTACACTTCATGGAGAAAACAGCCAAGCTGTGGGGTGAGAAGGGAGACCACTGCTGAAGGAAGAACAGGGTTATGGGAAGATGAAGTCATTTGCTGACAGCTATTCAGAAGCTACAGCACAATACAAATCTACATGTTTTCACCTTTGAGTCAGCTCCTGACAACCCTGTTTTGCAAAAGGTTTCACCTTGTTGCAGCTGCCTGAGTATTCTCAAAGATATTTTATTTTTAAGCACATTGAGATGTAATGAAAGAAATTAAATCACTGAATATTACAGCAGGATTCTCCAAGAAGCAGACCCGATTCTTGGGTGCAATGGCAAAATGTTCATTAGACAAGGATGTTTCCTCCTTCTGCCTCCCCCAGCAACACTCCAGTGAGGATATGGCAGCATCTGGCAGACAACTGACTGCTGGTGGGTGCAACTGCAGCACTGAACTGCCAGAGGTGGAACCTGGGCTGTGAAGAATCAGGTGCCCTCCTGGCACCAGAGCACTTCCACCACTCACGCTGATGCTGTTTCAATCTACCCGGGTCCCAAAGGAAAATTCTCTCTCTGGCACAGACAAAGAGGTGGGAACACTCTCCACGGGCTGCAGCTCAGTGACCTGCCAGTGTCAAAACACTGAAGAGCCATTGTGCTGCTTCTGGCTGTACCCAGCAGCTCTTAATTAATTTCAATTTTAATTGAAATTAGAATAAGGACAAGGTTGTGACATCCAAGGTAACACAGTCTCTGGTCACAGATTTGCCAAGATAATAGAAAAGTTCATAGGGGACATGCCCATCTCATCTGGATTTCTCTTCCCCCAGTATATCAAAATGTGACTAGAAAAAATGCACTACCGCTTTCTACATTTGGGCAGGGCCATGAAAGCACAACTGCACTGGTCTGGATACTGTATCAGGGTCCAAGATTGACCCCTGAGCCTAGTGAACCTTGTCAGATGACACTGAATCACTTGAGATGGCCAGGACTGGGCCTTTCTCTTGACTTGCCAGCAAGACACACAACAGCACCGAGCATGGGGTGCAGCATTTCACACTTGGAAAGCCCAGTGCCCTTTGCCACAGAGCTAATAGGTTTTATTTGCTGAAACTGACCCCTTTCCAAGCACAGAACCGTCTCTGATAAGAAATCACCTGTACGAGATGATTTACTGCCCCACAGACAGTCACCCTGCACAGGTCATCGCACTGCTCGGGGTGTTATTTATTTGGAAGTCACAGGAGCTGATGCCACATGAAGCATGTCGAATGCAGAGAAAGGCTCAGCAGAGACCAGCCATCCCAAGGAAAATTCAATTTGTTACATCCAGTCTCACAGCCAGGACGTATCACCCCAAGGAAGGTGATCAGCAATGTGAACAGCGTGAGTCGTCCTGAGCTAGCACAGGTAGTTATTTACAAGAGATGCCAATACTGACCATTTAGACACACCGGGAATAAAATCTCCAGGAAAAACTCACAGTGCAGATTTCTTTTGGATTAAAGTAATTGGAAGAAAAAACAAACAACCCACAACAAAACCAAAGAAAAATTGCAAGCAGTTGCATTAACAGCTTGGGAACCACAGCCAAACAGCCGCAGACAGGCAGCTGGCACTGTGGGTGCAGCAGCATAGGGCGTGAGGACAGAGCAACATGCCGGCTCCCTTTGCTCTGCAAGGGCTACAGCAGCAAAGGCAGACCCCAAAGTGCAAAACCTTCTCTGCAGGATGACAAATGGAGGTGCACCGCAAAGGGCATGGACCATTAATGGTTGGACTGGATGATCTTGAAAATCTTTTCCAACCTAGATGATTCTACGATTCTTTGACAGGGGGGTTCAGGACAGCGAGGGGAGTAAGTTGTGGCACAGAGCAACTTGTCCCGCACATTTCTCCTTGAGACCTCTTTCCTCAGGGAGCTGAGGAAGAAAGACCAGGTTTTGGTCAATGTCTCTTCCTTTTTCCCTTATGTCCCTGGTAATGAGGATTACATCCTCCCTGACTGGAATTCTTACCTTTGGGACAGCAGTTCATGAGTTATTTAGGTTCTCATGGATTTTGCTTTTATTTCTGTGTATTTGTATTTATCTACATACGCATTTTATTACTGTACCTAGGTGAAAGCCCATATGGCAGTTAGCAAGCTGACTCATGCAACAGAAAATATATTTATGGAGCAATCTTTTAATGACTGTCTCTATGATCTTGGCAGCATAGTGACACTAGCCTCCAGTACTGCTCTCAGCAATGCGTTCTCCTTTTCCAGCCAACCAAGCCTGCATTCTAGTCTTCCAGTGCCAGTGGGTAGAGCTGCACAGTCACCAGGAACCTCCACCTCTGCTGCTGCTGACCAGGTCTCTCAGTGGCCCTCCTACAAAGCTACAGCAGGGATGGGAACAAACATCGCTCGAGCTATCATCTGACCACACCTCATATCACTACTCCAGAACAAACCTCCCTGGTCTCCAGAACAGCAGCATTTCCTGCCTCCAAAGCACCCGGCAGTGTCCCAGAGACAACTCAAATCTGAACCTCTGCCAACAGTAATTGTCCCACTGCCTGGCTGTAGAGAGGGGGGCAGAAGGAGCACCTGACCCCTGACCACAGCTCTGCAGGAGACCAAGGGCACACTGCTGCTGCAGAGCTTGACAAACCTTTGATTAACTAAGATGCCTGGGTGTTGGCAACCCCAGCACAGGAGCTGATGGCGACTCACAGAGTCACGGTCTCTGCACTGGGGGACTTTGCAGTCCCAGACAACAACTAAGAAAAGCTCTTACCGTCTTCGTTTTCATCAAAGGATGGTGACTTGCTGGAGGTGTTTGCTCCCATGATGTGTTCAGTCCTGGCTTAGCTCTCTCCACTTCTCTCAGTTGTGTTACCAACCCCAAAGCCGGTGCGTCCAGGACAGTGTTACTTGAGGGTCACTCCCAGCAGACCTGGGCAGTGTTCTGCTGACACATCCTGGAGAAGGCAAAAATTCATCATCGTTCAGGATTAAGAAGCATTTTGAAGATTGCAAATTTCTCACTAGAGATTCACTGCTCTGGAGACAAAACTGAGTACAGGGGAAAAGCACATTATACTGGAGTTTACTGGAGAAACCCAGTAACACCACAGCCTCGTAACCTAGATCAGGACTGCTGCCCACTAAGGGAAGTACAGAAATGGATAGACCAAAAGAGTGTTAACCATGATGTAGAAGCATATATTGGTGTCAACGAAGGTCAGCTGCTCAAGGATATTTTCTTGAATAGGAGTCTGTAGCTTGATTTATTTTTCACAATATGTCAGTACATAAAAGCTATGAGGAAGGAGCACATGTATTCCTCGAAGTTAAGCTAGTCTGAGTAGTAATTACTAGACTTTGTATCTTTATAAAGTGTGTCCAGGCTACAGTAATGATACATATTGTCCAGTTTCACCCTGCAAAGTCACAAAATTATTAAAATCATTACTTTCTCTCAGGCCAAGATGATTAATGCTTCCATGTTAACTTCATGCTCAGTTGGACCACTTGTTCCACAGGGACCGTGGCATTAGCTGCCCTCCTCAGTTGTCCCGGAGTTCTGGCAGCTAGTCTGGTGGCCACAGTAAAAATTTCACTGGTGTGAGAAAGCTGCTGCTTGGGAATGCCCAGTTTGCCACCTCGGAGCCAGGCAGCACACCTCCACATTGCCAGGAGTATTTTATCCTCAACATAACAATGTAAAAACAAAGCGAAGCAGAGGAAATGTAACCACTGAAGTGCCATTGCCAGGGTTTTACACCAGCACCACAAGCAGGCTGTGCTCCCGAAGAGGAAAAGGGCTAAGGAAAGGGTTAGCCTTTCGCACAGCGGGCAAACGGCTGATTTTGCAGTGTTAGAATTATCACTGACAGGCGACCACCGAGATTCCTCGGGGTGGGGGTCACAAACAACTCCTCTTACCACCTCTTCCTTGTCGAAGTCCTGCTCGGGGGCGGGTGTTGCTGCTGTGCTGCTGAACAGCTGAAGCTGGGCAGTAACACAGCAATACAGCACGTTATCCTACCGCTTTTGTCTCAGAGAAACTAACCATTACTCTGAACTCTCCCGCAGCCATAACGAAGTTGAGGAAGGACGAGAGCAGGACTGTCGGTGACTCCGCGCCGGAGCCCTCCCGGCAGCGCGGCCATGGACTGCCCGGCCCGGCCCCGCTCACCGCACCGCGGGCAGGGACGGGGTCACCGCCTGCAGACCCCGCGGACCGCGACCCGGCGAGCAGCGACCCCGACACCTCCCCAGACTGGGGGGATCAACGCGGGGCGATGCAGCCCGCGCTCTGCGGAGCGCCCAGTGAAGGCACCTACCTCGGGCGGGGCGGGAAGGGGACGCGGCGGGACCGGGCAGCGACGGCCCCAGCGGCAACAACCTACGACGGCGGCCGGGAGGAGAGGAGCGCAGGAGCCGCAGGAGCCCGGGAGCTCGGATCAGCCGGGGGAGCGGAGCGACCGGAGGAACCGCGGCAGCCGGAGCGCCCCGCGGGGTCCCGGCCGGGCGGGTGTTCCCCCCCCGGTGGCGGCGGGCGGGGCCTGTGGCAGCGCGGGAGGGGGGGCCGCGCTCCGCACACGCCCCCGGACCCGCGGGGCCGCCGCGCTGGGAGGACGGTGTCTCCCCCCGGCCGCGATCGCCGTTACCGCCGGTCCGTCTGCCAGCGGCTCCCGGGTGCGGTACCGCCCAGCCCCGCCCCGGAGCAGCGCTTCAGACGCGCCGTGACATTTCGGAAGGACGGTCCTGTCCGATCGTTTGGAAGAGACCTTCCAGATCGTCGAGTCCAACCGTTCCCCCAGCACTGCCAGGGCACCACTGACCCGTGTCCCTTAGCACCACAGCTCCACGGGGGCTTGGAAACCCCTCCAGGGATCACGGGGACTCCACCCCCGCCCTGGGCAGCCTGGCACAGCCCTGGACAACCCTGGAGGGGAAGAAATTGTTCCTCAGCTCCAACCTAAACCTCCCCTGGGGCAACTTGCGGCAGTTTCCTCTTGTCCTGTCGGTTGTTCCTTGAGGGGAGTGAACCCTTCTGTCATTTAGAGGTGTGGCCCCAAAATGTGCCCTTTCCTGACGGTCAGACCGGGGTTTAGTCCCAAACTCTAATTGCTGCCACCCTCCCTGTCTTCAGGGGACAGCTGGTGTAAAGAAAGGTCCCCTTGGAACACAGCCCCTGTTACTCTGCCCTTTGGAAGGCCAAGTCCCAGTGGGCGGACATCTGTGCTGTCTGGACATATTCCTTTCTGGGGTGGGTCAGACTCCTGGGGCTCTGAGGGAGAGCACCCCTTGCCCCAGGTCGGCCAGAAGTCAGAGTAATTGTCCAATTTAGCCATATTTATGTGTTACTTGGAGAAGAACCACTGAGCTGAAACACAGCTTGGGTTCCCCTAAAGCTATCTGAATTTTAGTCAAATGCACCTAATCAAATCGTCTGAAAAATGAACTCATGGGCTGCAGAGTAGAAAGGCTGGGTTCACTGCAGAGCTGGTCCGAGGGACACTTGTCCTCACCACCAGCCCCCAGGTGAGAACACCTGCAGCAAGGACAGGGAGCCAGCCGTTACCCCATGGAAATAAAATAACAAAGTGATTGAAATGAAAGCATCTCTGGTGGGTAGGACAAGTTCATGCTGCAGGGAAGGTTTAGTGATTTATCTACAGCTCCAGCAATAAGAGAGGCCTAGGATTCCCCTGCCTGCTCACAGTCGGATTTCACCTTTCAGAGCAGTCTTTTTCATGTTCAAAGCAGCTTTTCCTAAACGGAATAAAATTTGCTGGGTTGAAGATCCTTTCTATTTGATCTTTCACATTAGCAGTTTAAATGAAATATGAAAATTTTTACCTCAAGTCATTAGAATTCTTTTTGAAACATTATTCTTATGATTTTGTTTTCAACAAAATCTAGAATCCAGGACAAAACCAGTACAATTAGTGGCATCAGAAGTGAAAAATGTCCCAAAGGTATAAATTTAGAATTGTTGTTTGCAGAGTGGGTCAGCTGGAGAGATTCACTATCTCTGGGAAGAAGGGGAGCTCTGTTGCTTTCTAAGGAGCTAGACTCCCTCTTCCTCTCCTCCTGACTCTGGTAACAAATCCCATGCCCTCTGCAATGCCACCCAATCCAAACCCCTTCTGTCCCACCCCAGCCTGGTGCCCAGCACAAACCTCCCCAGCTCCGCAAAGGGCCAAATGAGCCAAGCACCCAATTACCGACACGGAATGTTAATGAAAAAGTTTTATTCTCTTTTACTCCTTTACAATTTTAACTATTCAGCTAACTATATATTTACTTCAAGTACCAGGCTAATTTTTGGCAATGGCTTACAAAACCAGAGTTTAGCCACATTTATGGCATGTACTTTGTGGGACCTTAAGCCCCAAGAATAGAGAAATTACACTTAGCAGCCGTATCTCAGCTGTAACCCTCTGGCGAACTTTAATATTATGGTATGTCTCCACGTGTCAGATTTTAATAGCCATCGCTGGCACCTCCTGTGGTCACCTGAGTGCCCAAAGCTTCTGCAGAACTTGAGGCATTCTAGGTGCTTTGCAGGTGGATGGATGCCTGTTCAAAAGCACAGCTGTCGATACACACACTGAATCGAGCTTCGACGGTAAGTTGGCTATTTTAATCCACTTCACTGAGCTTCTCCAGTGTCTTCATGCCACCAACCCCCGGCAGCCCCATCCCCGCACAGCGCTCGCGGGCAGCGGGGCAGCAGTTCTGCCGCCAGCCACAGCGCGTCACTGCTGACCGACGGCCGCGGTCCGAGCCGCCGCGGGAAGGCGAGGTCTGCTCGTGGGCAGTCATGAGTGGGTACCGGTGGCTCAGCTCCCTAAACCCCGCTCAGCGGCGGCTCCGGAGCCTCTTCCCCTCGCTGCTCCACGCGCTACGTGGGGGCGGGGACCACCCCGGGCTGCCCTCCAGCAGCACCGTCTCTCCCACGCGTAGGGAGTGACGTTTTTCTGGAGGGGCAAATCTGTCCCTGGTGTCAGTTGACCCGTCTAACCCATATGGAAGCAAGGACTCAATTATTCCAGCTGAAGATCGAACTCCTGCCTATTAAACAGACTGCAAACCCTCCCCGGGGGGCGGGAAGGAACGGTATTATTCCTCTGAAGGGGCTTTAAAAGACATAAGGTTGGCTTAAGAAAAATCATGAGTAGAGACTCATTCTCCGAGGACACAACTTCAAGTGTGACAGTGCACAAAACAGGTCGTTGTCTTCAGGTGTGAAACGGTGCCAGCATCGAACACTGACTTGAATAAAAGGCTCTGGGAAGTTCTAGGCAGAGGTAGGCAAGTTAAACAAAGAAGAGCTCTGTCAGGGCTTGAAGGAGTTTTTTGGTTTGTATCTGACTGTGCTGGGTTCCGTTCGGTTCGGGTTAATGAGCAACAGCAGCTGCCGGCCCGAGCGGTTGTTGGGCGGGGCCACAGCCGGGATAAGCAACCGAACCAGCCAATGGGAGCGCCGAGACCACACTGAGCTGTGCCCCTATATAAGGGGAGGGTGGGGGGTCCCCTGTTTTCAGCTTGGTGCGGTGTGTGGCTGTGGTGCAGCTGAACCAGGGAAAGTTGGCATCTCCAGCACAGGTAGAGCCTCCTTTGTTTCTGTTGTGTACTCTGTCTCTAATTTCATGAGTAGTATAGTTAGTACTGTTGGGTTTTTTCTCTTTTTGTGTTATTTTATTAAACTGTACTCATCTCAGCCCCTGGGGTCTCACCTACTTTTCTTCTTCCCAATTCTTCCCGTCCCACAGTGGTGGAGGGGAAGCAGTGGGGGAATGACTGTGTGGTGTTCAGCTGCCAGTAGAGGTTAAACCATGATATTGACAGAAATAATTGCTCAAGAATCAGAATGGTCTACCCCGGGAGGTACAAAGTCAAAAATTCTTCCTATAGCCAAGAGAACTTGGGTATGGGTAATTCCTGTCGGTCCTGGGTCTTAGCTTTAACCAGAAAATAAAACATTAAATATTTTGGGAGTAGAGGAGTCCATGTAGCAGAAGTTTTGCTGCTGGCATCATGGTATCCCCTGGAACTTCTCACATCTCTGGCCCTAGGTCAGGAATATGTCCAACCTCTATTCCCGTACTAAGACTGTGTTGCAAAGTGCTCCTTTACCTCACTGGTGTGCCAGTGGGATCCAGAGCCCACAGAGGAAGGGACCTCCACACTGTTGTGTGTACAGCTCTTGTAAACCCTGTGCAAATGTTGCCTTTGTTGAAAGTGCAAAATAAGAGATGCTCTGAGCTTTCCACCTGCATGGAAGGAACTGACCCAAACCCTGCTGACTGCAGCGTAGAGCTGGGCATACTGGTTAGACAGTATTCTGCATACTGTTTTATTTTCAGACAAATGTTTCCTTTAAGGTGACAAAGCAGCACTTTCAAAGTGAGCAATCTACAGCAAGGTCTTCTGGAAGAGTGCAGGGCCCATGGATGCTCAGGTCAGTTGTCTTCATTCCTTCACTAAAGAAAACAAGATATTCCTGCTATTTTTTTTTTTTGCATAGTCACCTTGCTTTACAGGTTAATCTTTTTCATTCTTTCTTTGACCCGTTGTTCTGCTTCCTGTGTTTGTAGAAATGCAATGTAATTATTCCCCAGAATTTTTAGCAGGAAAGGTTCCTCGCTGGCTTTTAAGAGTTGTACTTAGAAACAGCAATATGTCTCCACTACCCAATCCTCAGGCACTAGACACAACAAGCATTCCTCAAAAATGCTGTTTGGGTCCATGTGATATTTCATCACTGAAGAACCACTGAGATGTGCCTGAACTTCTCAGCATGCAACACTTTATGCTGCACATGTTCCACTCAGAGTTCAGGTCAGTTAAATATCAAATAACTGTTGCATACTGTAAAGAAGCAAATCTCTGGGAAAGCTCCTCAAGCAGACACAGGGCTTTATTCTCCAGTGATACCCTGCAGCCTGTATCTGACTTCTGAAATAATGGCTCAAGTAAACTGAGCTTGCTTTTTGACAGGCATCACATTGTATCAGCCTCAGGCTGGTCTGCTCCCGATGGCTTCTGTCATTGTCCACCACATCAGGGTAGGACTGACCCTTCCCCACTGTGCTTTACGCTTAGTGTGCTGGGGCTGGAGCACCTGCAACTGAGGGCAGAACTTGGTTGACAAGTACCAGGTTCTGGCCTAGGCTGACTGCTTAACTGCAGGACTGAAAGGCAAAGGAGGGTGTTGTTTGGGTCAAACTCCCCTCCTCATGCTTGATTTAGCTTTTGAGATGTTAAAGGCAGTTACAGCACGTTAACAGTAACTTTAAAAACCTAAACTAGCTGTGTTTTACACTTTCAGTTAAACCACCTTAAAAAAAAAAAATCCAAACAACAAAAAGAACCCCAAGCTCTGCCTGCAACCCCTGGAAAAAAAAAAAAGAAAAGAAAGGCTCTGGCAAACTCTATTGAGAAACAGACAATTATGTCATTTAAAAGCTAAACAACACAAAGCATTTCAAGCAATGCAGAACTGCTGGTACCCTGGCAGTATCAGGGGTTCACTGGGTTTTTAAGAAGTAATCTGATATTAAAATTTCTACTACCAAACAGATCCAGCCTAAAAAAAGTGCGTGGGGATAACTTACCTAATTCACAGACTCCTGCAGCCTTTGGCACTGCACCTGCTTGTGGTATGTGCTGTGAGTTGATTTGTTCTGAAAACATCTTGGACACCCTTTTCCTACTGCAAGCCACAGTATCCACGAGTTCGAATTAAAGGAGAATTTTTAAACACACCAATACCTGCAAGATTTCTCTTTGGATTTGAGCTCTAGGTTGGAAAACCTGCTGACTAATGGCTTTCCAAGGCTGCAGCAGTGAAGTGCTGGACTCTCCAGCTAGAGGTCACTAGGATTTCAGGCAGAACAGGATTTCTGGCTCGAAAGTGACTCCAGAGAGAGGACATGCTCTATAGAGAAGGCTAGCGGATAAAAGCTTTTATATATTAATGGTAAGATTAACTGAAGCTCCATATTCCTTCTCTAGTACTGCTCCTGGCAAAGAGATTGCAAAATGGAAATGCTTTGCATGAATCCACTGAAAAAAATCAGATTTTCTTGATTTTTTTTTAAAAAGCCTTTCCCTAATATTTACATTGTGAAAAACAACTGGGCGAGGGCCATAGTATTGAAACAAAAGTTGCAAGTAAGTTTCTGCGGAAACTGGTGCTTTGTCAATAGCTCTGCATAAAAAAAATACAGTGAGTGTGTAACCACTCCCCTCCAGGGAGCCGCAGAGTTAACAATGCACTGACAGCTCATGACCTCAGTCTTACAGGGGCAAGAACAGAGGCACATAGAAGGTAACTCTGTTTTACAGTCACGTGATGTGTCAATAGGTAGGCCGGGCAGTGAAAATTGTCGTTACTCCCACTCCTCTAACTAGTACACATCACAACGCCACACACTGGGAAGTGTTCTCTGCACATTGCCCAGTGCCATCAATATTAATAGACTGTCATAAGCAGCTCGAGCAGACACTCTGCTCTCCCAGTGCCCCGCAGCGCTCATGACTCATTTCACTTCAGGACCGAAAGCGATGCAGTTAGCAGCAGACATCATAAAGCTAATCAATATCCATGTGCAGTCCTTCTCCAGGCATATTTGATTTTTAAAAGAGTTCTTAAAATTCTTAGAATAAAAAGGCATTTAATTTGCATGCGGGAAGAGAGATGAAGCTTGCAGACAAGCTGTTCTTATTCGTTAGCATCACAAGATGTGTACTTCATTAGTGAAATCAACTGGAGTTTAGGAAGAAGCAAGTCCAAAAATTACAGGTAATGTCGTTCTTTAATTCATTTTTATTTCATGTTTCAGTAAATGTGGAAACATCTGGCAGATCTATCTCCTGATTTAAAAAGCAGTGTTTGTCCTGGGAAATGAGTCCACCCTCAAACTCTGCAATTTCTCTGTTGAGAATTTAGAAAGTAATTACATTTAAAATTTAAAATCTCCAAACTTTACACTGGATGTTACCCAGCAAGAGATTTACACTAGTGCATTAGCAATGGAGTTTGAATCTCTGCCTCCTTTCCATTACTGCACTTTTCCTACTGGCAACACATTGCTGTTTACAAAGCTCTAACCCTTGCAGATAGAATCCTGCCCACCTGACAGTGAGAGGAATTGGCCCTGAAGTACTCCAAATGCAATTCCTACCATGTAAATTGTGACTAAAGACCAGAATTTTGATGGGTGCCTAGTGAAGAAGACAGGAACCCAAATTTTTTGCCAATCTATTCTTCCCTACTGAAAAACGGAGCGTGTCTGAGCTAGCAGCCCCTTGTGCTCAGCACGATGGTGTGATGCAGCACTGAGCATTAAGAGTTGCATAGCCGCTTCAGGAATTTTTCTGACCACTGATAACAGAAGTCTGCTGATTTGGGATGAAACCTAGAAAGCCTAAAGGCAAGCACAAAGCACCGAGTTAGGTCTGTGCAGAGCCCCGGCTAGTGAGTCTGACGTGAGCGCTACAGAAACATTTAATTGCAGAGGGCAAATCAATAGCGATGTCTCAAATGCCCTGGCAGACTATCTTCCGTAGGAACTCTCCCGGAGTAAAACCAGCCCGAGGACCCCAGCAGGGAGCCTGCAGCAGATGGATCCCGCTCTCCACCCTGCGTGGTGACATTTTGCAGGCGAGGGGGCTGCCATTGTTTGCAAACGGTGCTCGCACCCGGCCCGAAGGGCAGCCCGGCTGCCGCCGGTTGGCCCCCGAGCTGCGAGCTCGCCCGGCCGGGGAGCGGATCGCGGCGAGTCCCGCCCCGGGTACAGCGGACCGT